>PNEQ01043840.1:27061-118438 GCA_003012365.1 Medauroidea extradentata
ATATATATATATATATATATATATATATATATATATATATATATATATATATATGAATTGCGAAAGGATTACGCTGTTTTATAGCAAATGCTCGGAAAGAGCGCAATGCCACTAACGATGGCGAAGCGTAAAGTGTCCTAGGGCAAGCGGTGATTATCAGTGACTATACAGAACTCTCAGTTGCCTGTGGAACCATTTGACTGGTGGAGCAAGTACATTCCTCAGCCAGTCGAATCAGTTCTCAGTAATACACCTAGGTCTCAGCAACACAACTGTAACCTGCTCGAAGTGTAGAGTCGGATCTCATACTGCTTGCCTTGAAACACGTCCACGAATGCGACGCTCGCATGACATGTGCACGTACTGAAACATACTGAGAACAGCGTGTACATTGAGGCATGCGCTCTGAATACGTCGCGAGTGCTTGACTGTACTGTCCACTTCACTTGCGTAAACAAGTGCCATTCAGCTGATCCCATGAAAACAAGTCCACTGGGTTTAGGCCAGGTGATCTTGTTTGCCGTCCCACTGGCTCACCGCGCCACTCTGTCGCACAGGGTACAGCATATCCAAGTATTGCCTTGTTGTGCGACAGAATTGTGGCGGTGCGCTATTAATGGAGCAAGAACGTTTTGGTGAAAACAATTTTGCAACAACTTGTTTCCATGCCTTACGTGCATACCTGTAACTCTGGTTCGTGGTTATTGGCAGAATCTAATAGGGCTGAGGTGTGGCTCATTTGACTGCACCGACCAGAACAATGTTACTGCGACACCACACGTCCGTGATTTGCGGGTAGGACTCCGAGACGCCGAAAGTTAAAAACTTCAAATCACTGACCAAGAAGCAGAGAAGCAGTTGTGCACATAATTAGAGCCCACGAATTTTGGTGAAAAAAATTCTGCAACAATTTGTTTCAATGCCTTATGTGCACATGTGCAGCTCTGCTTCTCGGTCAGTGATTGGCTGTTTTAAATTATCAGCGTCTCGGGGTTTTACCTTCAAATTACAGACGTGTGGTGTCGCAGTAACCTTGTTCCTGTTGGTGCAGTCAATTGAGCCACGCGTCTGCAATTATATGTTCTGCCATTAATCAAGAAGCACGTAAGGCATTGCAACAAACTGTTGCAGAATTCTTTTCAACAAAATTCGTGGGCTCTACACATAAGGCATTGAAAAAAATTGTTGCAGAATTATTTTCACCAAAAATCACTGTTTCTAACCGTCAGGCCAACTCTTACATTCAGTGATACACATTTAAGGGTCATATCTATAAACAGCTTGCGGTTTCTATCCAATCACGGCCGAAACACACACTACTACCTCCTTTGGTTGGTTGGTTGACTGCCTGGAAGTGAAGAGCCATCCACTTTCAGGTGAATGTGGTCAGACGGTGATTCGAAAGGCTGTTCAGCTGTTTTCATTGTGTTTTTATAACAATGGCGGCGGATTGTCTTCTCTGGACTAAACTGTCAAACGATGCTTGTCACATAAGTAAATACAACATTTGCACAAACATTTTTGATTGGAATGAGTTTAGGAATTGCGTATATGAAAGTTTTCAATAAACAGAAGCTACTGTTAAGTATACCAGATCCGTGTAAAGAGTATGCAATACTCAATGGCGGGTTTGCTACAAGGTGGGACTATTCACAAACCAAAATTGTTACTACACTTCTGTATACGATACAATTTTTGTACATTTGTTTTGAAAAAAGAGAAAATATTGAGTTGAAACAATAACAGCATTGAGCGAAAATGACGTTAAACACATCATGCCAACGAAAACGTTTTCTGTATGTAAACATTTTATCATTTTTATGATCTAAGTATATGTGTTAGTTTGTAACGATAATTACGTCAGTTGTAAAAAAATAAACAATGCAATTTAAAAGGTTATCGTTCTATTGTCAAGTGACTCGTGTGACAGGTTATTACACAGTTGTTATTTTATTTTCCGTTTTATGTATTTCTTTATTGAATAATACTAACATTGTTTTTAATAATTTGCAAAAACTGTACCGTTCTCCATGCTTAAACACAATATTGTGCTTAGTGAAAAAATACTACTTTAACCGTATTTAACCATCATAAAAAATTGCTTACATTACTAACCTAAATCCAAAGCTAATAACATCGTCACAGATATGAACGACGAACGTGAAATGTGGTAAAAAGTCAGAAATGACGATTGAAATTTGTAGGGTGCGTTCCTATACTCATTCTGAGTACTATCCAAAGGAATAAAAATTGTGCTATGTTGCCATATTTACACTTCAAGTGTGTGTGGAAGCGCTTTCAGCTGGAAAGCTCCCGAAAGTCATTTTTGGGTTGCAAGTAGTTGAAAAGCTGCCAGGTGAAAGTCTGCTAACATAGCACTTTTGAAAGCCGCTTATAGATACGGCCCTAAGACATGTCGTAGGTCTTCTTCTAAGAAGTGCGGATATGCAGCTCCAGAGAAATGTACGGGATGGATGTGTGATCCAGATAGTATCCCTTCAGTGATTCCCATCCAAAAATTCTAAGGAAAGATATGTTGGAAGAGAGATTCCAGTGTTGCGTGTGATTTTATGTGAGCCAACACATGCTCGTGTGGATGTTGCAGACAACCTGCCTAGTCCGAAAACTGGGGCTTACCTGATCTGGTATTTATACCACTCACAATACTGCAAACCAGAAAATGCGACTTACTGTCGATCGTGACACGTTGCCCACATTACAAATTCATCGGGATATGGTTTATGTATTTGCATTACATACACAGGTTTTCTCAGAGATTCGCCGTTTCCCCCGCCATTTCTTTCCGTCGCTTCTCCATGCTCACCTCATGTCACCCCTCACCAGCGCGGAATACCTTAATGTTGAGCTCTGACCAATATCTCTCCCCCATTCACTTGAGGCGACACCGCAACAGATGAGCCGGTCATAACCGCCCTTGGCACCTCACCCGCACAAACACACGGCCAGTAGATGGGAGCAAAAACAGTCATTCAAACAGTGCTGTTGATGCCACACATTCAGGGCGGGGAAAAAAGGTGGCAAATATTGTTATTGCGTGGCGATGAATTTTACGCGCGCGTCGGGAAATGTGTCGCACAGTGGGTCGTCAGCTGACATCTCCGCCCCACGTGCCCACCAGTAGACAAGCGGTTTGAAAACTGGGTGACGAAGTTCTTTAATTTTTTTGTAACGCGTTGACATTTCCGGAGCGTCGCTGACACGAGCAGAAGTTTGTTGATCGCTGGCGAAATAAAGCGAAAAATTGTTATTTCTGGGAGCGGAAGCTGTTCTGTCGACACGTCGGGCGTCACATAGTATATAACTACGCCAGACAAACGTGCGATCTTTCTCCAACACCTGCCAATGAAAAGCAATTCCCTCACGCCTGTCTTTCGTCTACAGTCTCGTCGCTCTAAATATTGAAGAAGAGGAGATAAGAGATTTTGGTTAACATTTAAAGGGCCTCCCTACACTGAGAGAAAGAATTGTTTCATTATACTAAATATATTTGTTTGGGTGATGTTTGCTTCAACTAAACAATATTTTGTTGGCAAGACCAAGCCTCGAGCCCTCCAAACAAATTTAATTATTTCCCTCGATCAAATTATTCATTTAAACCCACTTTGTTTGAGCCAAACATGTATTTGGTTACTATAGGACGTCGAATAAACATATTTTGTAAACAAACAACTCGTTACAACTTGACAACAAAATAATATTGTTAGATACAAGTGATGTGCTTTGAACTAACAATGTTTTTCAATGGACTAAATGATTTTGTTGGCGAAACTGTATCCATTTGGTTGACTTGTGGAAGGTGGCAGTCTGGCGCGCGTGAGCGATAAGATGGCGAACACTGTATACATCGACTTTCAAAATATAAGCTTGTGCGACAAGTAGAGCGTCTAAACTGTTAATCAGCATAATTAAAGGATCTTAATTTTAGTTATAACAATTTCAAAGAGGCTAATTCGATTGATCACAGAAGAAAATGCTATAAAATTGAAAAACACCGCAGTCGCACGTCTCATTCATTATGCTGTGGCGGACAGCGATCATTTTAATAATATTTTTGACGTCGTTTACCTTCTCGCAGGCGGAATACAAACATGTTTGAAAAAACAGCAGCACAATCGTAAAAAAAAATTCCTATTTCCACACAAATAAGAAACCCATCCCCAACGAAGAACTGGCAGCTCAGTTTGTTAGGTCATGACTAGAAGACGGCAAGTCGAGGGTTAATGGATCAAATCCCGATCATTCCAGACTGGCGCAACATTTACTCGCTCTGTCCCACAGGGCGTTCACTAGTCAGCTATGTTTGACGTCACTGGAGGGGGGACTGCCCGGGACTGGAACAACAGAAATGTGCTGTTCTACACAACCCTGCCCGTGCATCTGCCGTACTACAGATGCTAATGTGGAAGAGCGGAAGAATGTTGACTTAGGTGTTCAGTGCCCCCGGAAGGCCGTTGCCATGGGCGTCACGAAGGGGGGCAAGGGGGGACAGTTGCCCCCCTGGAACTTGGAGACCCCTACAATAAAAGGTCACTAATTGTGTCAGGTACTGTGAAAACGTCTTAATTTGCGTCAAACAAATACTGCAAAACAATGGTCTGTGTCGTCAGACGCTGCAAAAAGTATAAGTATTTGCTTATAATAGATTAGTTTTATGATGGCTAAACTTAAATTTCTAAATCTTTGCCCCCCCCCCTTGAAATAATTCCTGGTGACGTCTATGGCCATTGCACACCGAAAATACCAGAAGGACCCACAGCGCATGACCGCTCGGTGAAACCGACACGTCCATCGCCACACCCCTCACTTGCCGAAAACGTAACACAAGGCCATCGGCCTGCGCGCACTACCGGGTCACTGCCCACAAAGGAATCTACAAGCACTGCGGTGACAACAACCTCTGCAGGCTTCCAAGAACAGCGAACTAAAAAAAACTCAAGACTGAGAGACTGTAACAGAACACTCTAGACGTCCACGACCCTAATTGTAAAGAAGTAACTTCTCGAAAACTAAATACTTTTTAAAATTATAATCCAAAATAATTTTACCACCTATTTTAAGTAGGGCTGAGAAGAAAAAACAAAAAAAAAAAATTATCCCTGAAATTCACAGGCGTGACAAAATCCTATGCTTTGACGACGAGAAAATTGTGATAATGCAATTTGAATACATGTTATGGTAAAAAAACTGAAAATACAATAAAATACTCCGTACTCCCCCTTAACATCTACAGTTGTTGAGGGGTGAGTGATGTATGGAGCTGCGCCGAAATGAAGGGGCGGGGGAAATAGGAGAACCCCGTAAAAACCCGCCGACCAGCGGCTTCGTCCGGCACGAATTCCACATTCCAAAAATTCGAGTATGGTACCCCGCCGTGAATCGAACCCGGATCGCCACGGAGGCTTGTAAAGACACAAGCTTCACTCGCTAGCTTCAACATTTCCTTCTGCCACGAACGATAAACTAGAAATTGGATTTATTATGTAGGCAACTGTATACACTGGCCAATATTTTTATTTTCAACTACGACCCTGGATAATTTTCAAATATTTTTTACCATTTAAAATACTTACCGGATGTTGATTTAAACAGTATGATAAATTACTAAACTTCTTACTCCTAATGCATATTATGATTATCTTACTAAAACAACACACAGAACATGTTTAATTTAATGAATTCACAGTTACAAACTAAATTCTGAAACAAATAATTTCACGATGCCAAGTTTTATCTCGTCGTATGACAACATGTGAACGTATTTTACGAAATTGAAATGCACAATTGAGACACCACAGGTCATGTAGCAAGTAGTATACGTTGGCCAGTTTAAGAGTTATACCTACACCTCGGAACCCTGCGTAGGTGCATAGGGTAAACTGACCTTATTAAGTGGTATACCTTAATATCTTGATAAACCACATAGCGGGCTTCACAAAATTGGGATGGATCTGTACACCGAGTTCACTACATTACCAACAGAGAGCAGGCCTATGTTGTTTCGGAAAAAAGTGAACAATTTATAAAATATAAGATTATATTTATAATGTTTAACACATTTATGTTACTGAAGTTCGAAGGCTTTGTACCAAGAAGGTAAGGTAAAAGGGATTTACCTGCCTTTTAATAACAATGTTTAAAGAGACGATGAGGATAAAGTGAGGTGAAGGAACAGCACAACATCCGTTCCCCAACCGGGATTCGAGTCCAGGATCTATCGCACTGCGTACCTGTGTCCAACCGACTACGCTACGGACGCCAGCTTTAGTGTCAATAAGCACGGAATGTATACCCTACATGATAAATTATATTCTGTATGGCTCTTTACTTGTGCCACCATTGACGTTTTTCCTCATCTAGACAGGCCCACATTACTTTACCTAAAATATTTCAGCGCATTTGTAAATACCCTTCAAATTTTGGACAAATTATTATTTTCACTATCAAAAATCTATACATAATCATCTCCTAAATTTTCTTGTATATTTATTCATATAGGCCTAGTGTTATTGTACTCTTATGAATAAAAAAAAATACTTTTCGTCCGAATGTGATACCTTTAAAATTGAGTCAGCACAGCTGAACGTGATTAACATGTAAATCTATATTCTTGCCAACGTCACGGTTTACAGGTTAACAGCGACCTTAACTCGTTAAACATTCTGCGTAGAAAATGGCGGGCTTCCGTAGGATGACTTCTGTTTCTCGTCAAACACAGGAGAATAAATGGAAATTTATTTATATCGTTAAAAATAGCAATAATTCAGCTAGAAAATAAAATAAAATGTTCGTTTGTTTGAGTACAACTTAAAACTGTCATAGTTCAGTGACAATCTCGACTGCATATGTATGAATAATGCAGCGAAATTGTTTAAGATGAGAGATTTTAAATAGCAGTATAAATAGTCAAAAATGTCTGAAACAAGAACTACAAGAAAAAACAATTTCTTAATAGTAATTTATAAAAAAAAATCGTTGTATTTGATTAGAAACAAATATTAATAGAAAATTGTAGGGAAAATATTTAGTGCGAACCTAAGCCAAATAAAACTAAACAAAACAAAATGGAAAGGTAAACAATTTAATGTAATATTAAATATAAAAACTTTACAATGCATAAGTATACAAAAATTAGTATATTAAATATTGCTAAACTATATTGCCGAGTATAAAATGAGAGAAAAAAGGAAAAATTAATTTAAAATTATGTCAACGTAGATGGCATGAAAATATTAAATTTTTAAATGAAATTATGTATGTGTTATAACTAAGACATGTTCTGCGCACAGTGGGAATAAAACTATTTATTCATTTTATTTTCATTAAAAAAACTACAGTCCAATGTACAGAAAATTTTAATCTTTTTGTCTTAACATTACATAGTTGATTCTAAGTTTAGGAATAAAAATCACAAATCACATTTTAAACTATTTTTATGAAAAATGTATATTTCACTTTCTATTAAAATACAACTATAAAAAGAGTGCGATAAATCTGCCCGACATTGAAGTGTTTCTGTAGAGACATAAATAACTAATTAATAACTGAAATCTAACTACGGACTAAATACATCACAATGGCGAATAAAACACACATTTTAAAAATTTGGTGTTTTACGAATGCAATTATTAAACAAATGAGAAACACAGAATATGATTTAAAATAAATTCATTCCTTTTTCTAATAGTGTATTTGTAAAACCTAGAAAAATAGTTAGTGGAATATCAAAACGTGGCGTTTAAAATATGAATAATGTCTTCAAACACATGGCTTTTCAGGTCAATAAAAAATGTATAACTGAACGAAATATTTTCTTTTTATAACCGTGTAGGCCTATTCGTAAATTATCGAGACAGAAGTACAAAGAGGTTTTAAAAACTAGCAAATTGTACCACTATGTAAGCGATACAGTTGAGAAATTTAAATAAAATTAAACAACTAAATGTGAAATGTTAACCATGATATGTAGAAACGGTTTAATTGAAGGTAATCTGAAGTGACATTATATCGTTACTCGGCAAACAAAACATCCAGCAGCTGTTAGGAAACCACATTAGCAAATCGTGTTTTAAAGACCGTAAATCAAAAATCATTAAAATTCGCCAAAACGCTTCGTGAAAACATTGAAATTTTTGAAAGATAAGATAGTTGTAACATATAGTATTTTTAAAATGAAAAGCCCGGTATTATGTTTCATTCAGCTGCTGTGAAAGTCACTATGTGGTTATAGACGTTTTCAATGGAGAGAAAGTGAAGTCAAGAGATTTTGGTCAGCATTTAAGAGCTCTATACAGGATGCTGAAAATTTTCATGTCAATATTCTAGGGGAACAATCCTCATGTGTAGAGAAACAAAAAGTGTTACATGAACATAGGTCCAAAAACGCAATGTTTCACGCTACAGTTGGCAATAATTGACGTATGGTTGATAGCGTGCTGGCAGGATCATTTTGCTGTGGGGCATCATTAGGCCTACAGCAGTACATAACATGTTACTTTGACAGACACTACGTCACTAACACACAGACAGTAGGAACAACTGTGACACAGCAACATGATCCTGCCAGCACGCTATCAACCATACGTCATGTATTGCCAACTGTAGCGCTGAAACGGTGCGTTTTTGGACGTACGTTCATGAAACACTCTTTGTTCCTCTACACGTGAGGATTGTTTCCTTAGAATATTGACATGGAATTTCACGACATCCTGTTTAGCAAGCGTTATATAACGCGTCTGAGTAAAGGAAACAGATAGGTGATTAGAGCTAGACTGGCTCGTGCTGTCACAAACGTGTTGCAATGCGCAGTGCGCGAAATTGGCGTGCAGTTTTTCACTTTTGGCTTTTTCCTGTGGGACTTTAGGCGGTGACTTTATTTTTTGTATATGCAAAGTTCTTAGTAAATAGCGTACAGCGCGGGCTTCTATATTTTCGTTTTACAGTTCCGGCTGGTGTGTTTTACGTTACAACAGTATGAAAAAAAAACCGTTTTTTGATATATTCTGGTGCCGTGAAACCATGATTCTAATCGTGATATGTAAGAAATAAAATTTTGGAGGCATAGTTTAAAATGTGTTTTCTTTCCGTAGATACGGAGATCTAACGCGCGTTTGGTAGTTTCCTGTATAAAAACTTTCTCCTAACACGCCGCAGAGCTGTTCATTCGCGAGCTGCATATGCACTTAGCATGACGCGAGTATGGAGCAGCGCCGGAATGATATGGGCAGGGGAAACGGGAGATCCCATAGAAAACCCACCGACCAGCCGCATCGTCCTGTACAAGTATCGCATGAGAAAATCCGGGGACCGACTTTGCCGAGAATCGAACCTGAACGCCTTGGTGGGTGGCGAGTGCTCTAGCCCCTGCGCAAGCCGCGGACCCGTAAGGGCGCGGTCTACAGCAATTTTCATCGACATTTTTTTATATTTTTTATTGGTACCAGATCTTTTTTTCCTTATTTTAGGCACAAAATGTAACTACATTTACCTCTAATGACATTTTTTTATCTCTCATAGTTTTCGCGTAATGGCTTGTTTAAGTCATATTTTGCATGTTTCCGTTTTAACGACTACACTAAAATCAACTGATATACAAAACTGAAAAAAATCACAGTGGATAAATACATTGCAGGCTACAATGATATGCTCATAACATTAAAGAATAAAAATTATTTGAATTTAAAAAAAATGCTAAAACTGAAAATAAAAATTTAAAAAATGCAATAATTTTTTTAAAAAATACACATAATTTTTATTCTTTAATTTTATGAGAATGACATTGTAGCCTGCAATGTCTCCATCCACTGTGATTTTTTTCAGTTTGGTATATCAGTTGGTTTTAGTGTGGTCGTTAAAACGGAAACATTCAAAATATGACTTTAACAAGCCATTGAGCGAAAACTATGAGAGATACAAAAATTTCATATGTGCCAAGTTTAGTCACATTTTGTGTTTAAAATAAGAAAAAATATTTAGTACAAATAAAAATTAAATAATGATGATGAAAATTTGCTGTAGACCGCGCCCTTATTGGAGATGAGGGGAAAAAAAAAGAAAAATTTCGAGTGATAAAAACGAAAAATACTGTAGTGCGAGGGGGAGCATGACGTCACAACATTGTGGAAATGTCCAATACACCTCCAGACTCCAGAGCCCGATGGAACATAAACATACAACTAACATTACTTCTCTAACGTATATCAACATTCCATCCAACTTTAGTTTACGACATACACAGAAAGTACTGCGCCGTACGATAATTTTCCCTCATGCATACGTAAAACGTCATAATCTTGTTCCTTAGTGGTAGCCTTTTTTACAGCGCGGAAATTTTGCAGTTTTTTGAAAGTTACAAATTTATCACACAAGGAAAGAAAAATTTTACTGTCATTTCATACAAGCGAGGTGTTCTGTATTTTTAAAATAAAAATTAATTTTCCGTGTACTTGAAGATACATTAGTTACTTTGATTAAATGTATTTCCTCGCGGCGGTATGAAAGATGAGTTACAGCGGACGTAAGCATGTACACAGTAATACACAGCAATAAACACACCAGACAACTTGCATGTTACTCAGTCTGACAAACTACAATCAACACAGCGTCAAGCACATACACAAGGTAAGTTCTAGTGTTAGAAATAGTTGGATTAGGTTCCTCTTTTGCTTGATACTAGAAACTTTTGGCAAATCAGAAGCTCTGAAAGAGGTACTACGTTTTCGCATGAGAGTCTAAATTGGTAGAGAATGAAATAAGCTTGTGTTGCAGCCAACTTGGTTGTACAGAATAACGAATATCGTATCTTTGATTCCACATAGGGAACTGTTGCAGTTGTTTGAAGGAACATTATTGACGCAGTAGAAACTAAAAGAGTTACGTAGGAATAACCTTCAGATGCATTTATAGAACGTTGTACTATTATTATTTAAAAGTGTAAATATTATGTTGTATTTTATTTTCTCCATTTCGCCAGCTGTATAAACACAAATATCTTCAAAACAATATCAGCCAAATTTCTACGTCTTGTTACTAAGCTTATTAGCATTATTACAAGCCCTCGGCGTTTGTGTTTGTACTTGTGATATTGTTATAACAATAGCTATAAACGTGTTAAATTATTGTTCATAGGCATTAGATGCCGGCTCTCTGGTCGTAAGACATTTGGTCGTAGTGGTGTGGGTTTGCGAGCTACGCTCCAATACTCGTAAGTTTAATTCTACGCTGCTCGTGCGCGCGATAAATTTAAAGGCAAGGGCTTGGTCTGTTTAAAAACCACGTCAACAGGTGCCTCCAGCGTCTTGGTCCAGTGTCACCAAGAACGATAAAAATCTTTACAAGCACTCCTGCCCGATTGCCTTTCAATCTAGTTCGGAGCGTTCTCTGACTACCATAGGATTGGCATTGATTCCCGATTCAACCGTTTCGACCAAACTAATCAGTTCTAAGCCTCGTGATGACAATAAAATTCCTCTTACATTTGAAATGACTCTGTCTAAGTCGTAATAAGTTAGTGAGTGAAGAGATTTCGATCAGCACTTAAAATCTACGTCTTCAGCGCTGATGACGTACATGAATGTGGAGCAACGCCGGAATGAGAAGGGCCGCCAACCAGCGGCATCGTCCAGTACGATTCTCACGTGCGAAATTCCGGAGACTCTTACCCGCCGGGAATCGAACTCGGATATCGTTGGTGGGAGGCGAGTGCTCTAGGCCATGCGACAAACTGTGACGCCTCTCGTAATTAGTGAATACCGAATTTTTAAAATTAATTTTCACTCTTTCGGTTAATTGAATCTGCTCTGTTAGAAATCAGTAAAAAAATCACTAATAATAAAATGTTCACTATTTAAAAAATAAATTTTACGCTAAGCCATTGTCTTTCTTTAAAGGCTGACCTCAAAATCTAACTGTTGATATAAGTCAGTTACTATAAGAAAATTGTGAATCTCTGAAATTGTCAAAATAGAATTTAAAAATATCACAAACTAATGTGTGGGTATCCGTTACTTGTACGTGAAGTTCATTCGTCGTTCTTTTCTTAGAACAAATTTCGCAATTACTTGTTATACAGTGCTCATTTTAACGTGAACGGCCTGTATAGGGTAAGGGCTGTACGCAAGGAAGGAGCTTAGAGACTTCAGACATCTACTGTTATAAATATTGGTATTTAGTTATAATTAAAATATAAAAAAACAAAAGAAAATAACTCGTAAGATCTTAAATATGAAAAGCCGCCTAAATATCTCAATAAATTGAGTGAAATAATATGTACAGAATTGTAAATTCTAATGGTTATCCCGCTTATTACGAAATACTCGCGTATAGGGAGGGTATATTTGTTTATGGCTTTCTTTCCCATCTACTGCGGAATCATAAAAAACGACAAATTTTGAAGGTGTCTGTAAAGGCCGGCCAACAAAAAAAAACTTTGTATTTGACAAGTGGTTATGATGATGGCTGGACATGAAATCAAGTTTTGACATTTTCGTCTATGATTTTAATATTTTACTTCTCTGCCATACGGTTCGATAAAGTGATCGACTGTAAAGTATGTTCTTTAAAAATGAATAACAATGTAATTTATATTTTACTTTGTATTTTTAAGTTGATATTGATTTATTATTTGGCATGAAGTACCTCATTATTCGTGTGAAGAAATAGGCCGCAAAAATGTTTACCGTAACACCTAAGCGTGAAGGAGCAACATCTAAATCTTATCATTCCACCTGGAGAAAACTGTTGCAATTTAAGGCAATTATATGGCAGAATATTACAAATAAACAATTCATTTTGGCATAATAGGTTTAAAATCTCCATAAATGTAGAGACATGCCACTTTAGACAAGTTATATTATTTTTAATGTGTTTCAGCTGAGTTTTCAGTGAAAATGTAGTTACGATATTAGAATTGTTTTACTAATTAACTAAGTTGCATACGAAAAATGTGAAAAGCTCGTAGGAACTGACTGACTTTTAAATTTTTGATGGCTGGAAAATAATAAAACTATGCCGAGATATAAAATTTTTATGAATGCTGAGAAATACTTCACTGCAACAAAATGTTGCCCGCTTAAAAAGTGCTTAAAATTATCTTGCTTAGGAATTTTGCCATACAAATGTTTCAGACTGTCATTCGCACACGCTGAAAAAAAAAAACATTAACCCAATTTCATATTCAGATATTCGCATTCTAACCCACAATATTTTGGTAAGCGAGTCCTTGTGTAAAATAGCGATATTTACATTTTGCAACCAATGGTGCATGATAAACAGTATTAAAGAAATGAATCTACGAAGTTAAATTACAGTGTTGGCAAACAAACAGACATCACATTAAGATTAAATCTCTAAATAAAACTGAACGAAGGCCCTCCTTTAAATGAAATTGAAACCACATAGAGTACAATGCGGAATATCACAATGTTATTTGAGGTACACAACGTTCGGAAGAACACTGCGTTAAATCTGTTAACCAGCATACAAAATAATGCCGAGCACAATGTCGCTAACATTTATATGTGAGCATAAAAGGAAAGTGTAAGTGCCGGCAACTTTATCCAATAGCACATATTCTGCTCATTTGGACGTACTCACCACGACGACCGTATCAAACTGTCATATTCCCTGCGCGTTCCGTTACTACTGAAAAGCACTAAGATCACTGAGGATCCGTCAGTGCTCGTCAGTAGAAACGTAACCATATCAGCAATTAGTAAAAATTTCGTCTTCAGCAGTGGTTTGATACTACCGGAACGATTGGCAGCGATGGATGTGTGCATAATGTAGTTTGCTACGACCTAAATCTAACCTTCAGTTATAAGAACGTGTATTAGTGCTTTTAAGCAGCCCTAAAATATGCAGCAAATCTTTGGGAAGAAAATATTAAATAAATATATGGTCACAAACGTCACGTGAAAGAACAAAGTGAAACGTTTCATGAGTAAAAACCAATACGGTATGAGTCTTACTCTAAAAATACGTGGAATTTTTACATTAATTGAACACTTATTTTCGTGTATGTTTACTGAAAGAGTAGTATTCACCACGCTTAATATTTTTGTTTCCAATAAGATGCCCTGCACATTATTAAACAACTTATTTTCCAAATAAAATATTAATGTAGAACATTAAAATAATAGTTAATATTATGTTTCTATTTTCAAGTAAATGTGTCACTGATGTAACACCATGAATCGAATTTCAACAAACCTTTATTACAAGAAAGATGACTTGAATATACCGCCAGTGTCTTATACATTTTAACCTCCTCGGGTCGGCAGGTGACATCATTTGGGTACGCTCTCCTGGGCAGATTGTTCTTACCACTAACCAGAATACTCTCCCTGGGACCAAGGCAATAGATAACTTAGGAATGGATTGATCAACAATATTTAATTACTACAACTCGTCATGCAGTATTGACACCAATGTGCGTTACCGTGTTGGCGGAAGTTTAACATTTACCTATAGTTGCTACACACATACAATACACCATTAACTGTGTGTAACTCCTACTCGATGCATAGTATATTTCCAGGGAACGATCAATTATTATAATTAATATAAGGTGCCTGTACCGAATATGACCCGCTGAAGGATCACAAATCATGCGTGACTAGGTCATTAATTTTATTACTAATAGAACACATGGGTGATGTAAGATATATATTTATGGATGATGTATGTCATACTGGAGACCAGTGTGTATCGATCCCACATCGATCTCGGTATTACCTCACAATGACAACTAGTGGGCCACATTGAGAACTGGGCCATATTCGGTACACGTACCTTATAACCGGGACTTCATGGAATACAGGGGCCTCGGTGGCCGAGTGTTTTGCATTTACAACCACCTCCTCGGGTTCAGGACTGGGTGTTTGTGTTCGTTTGTGTGCCAAATGACACCTTACCATTACAACGACAACTACACGATACAAAGCTACTGGGGAAATGCATTGATTAACTTAAAGGGGGGGAATGTTTGGTGCAGTGGCGAGGCGTTAGCCTTGCCATTGTACCAAACATTTTTTATAAAAAAAAAAGCTTGTTGAGCGGCCGGTTTTGGTGCAGGGGGTTCTGGGTTAGATTCCCACGTCTGGCTAGGTGTAAATTTGTAATAAACATAAACATACATTTTATATCAAAATTATATTATTGGTATACAAAATTATAGTATTTTGCTTGAGACATCTAAACCGTTGGGAATATCAGTTAATGCATAATGAACTTTTTTGTAGATATTTTTCTTGTCAACAAAAAAGGTACAGCACTAAAATGTTGTAGAATAGCCCTTAAAGAAGTTATAAGTGATAAATTCCAGCAATGCGCGAAGCAGCCACTATCTTGACTTTATGACGTCATACAGCCCATCTGCCACAAATTCAATCAAAATACCTGATAATATATTATATTAGAGTGTATAATGAATATTTTTCAAGTAGTACTACAATTTCATCATTCAAAATCCCACGGGAGAAGTGATACCGCTGGGCTACGTGTTTCTCTTTGCTTTCTTGCTCGACCCTCAGTTTTGCTTCATTTCAATATGTTTATACTGACAAATTTCCTCCAGGGCTCCAGTAAATTAAGTGGTTGTCGGCAGTTGTTGTAGCCTTTCAGTGGCGGCTCGTGGGTTGTTGCCAGGTGGGGCTGCAGATAGTCGGAACTGTACAAACTTGATGAACGCGCTGTAGACCAAGGACCATGAAATATTTGCCGGCTACTAGATGTTTTGTGACCACTCAGTAGTAAGGGGCACCTGCACATCAGCGTGCCAGTGGCTGTAGAGTCAACCAGCGCACAACCCTGTACAGCTCTCGGCAACTGCAGCCCTACCTGACAACAACCCACGAGCCGCCACTGTAGCCTCGTACGAGTTGTCAGTCGGAAAAACTCTCCTCAGTATTCGTCAGTAGAAACTGAACTATAACTGACTTCACTGAAATTTCTGGTCAGTGATTTTGAGGAGTAATGAAATGTGACGTACAGTACGGCGAAAAAATGTTGTAAACAGATGGAGGGTGGTGTTTTGCATTCGAGATATCAGCGTGCAGAATAATCTCAATACAGGTTATGTGCACCTCATGATGTGTTAAATTTTTATTTTACTTCCGTGTATCAAGTAAAACAGTATACGGTTAACATGCGTAGATATAATATTTGGATAAGTCATAAAGTGTCTTGTGTAGTTTTCTGTCAAAAGGTTTACCACAGATTTTGAAGGAAGTTATTTCCAGGTCTTGGTTTTCTCTTGCTTTTCTTTTCTCTGCTGTTTCCATTCATCGCCTATAAACTCTGTTCCTCGGACGACCTTTCATTTGTACGATTTCTGGGTGGTCTTCATGCGCCACTTTTAGAGAACATTTTTCTTACAATTTTGACACAATCAGTATGTTTCATTTCAAAACTTTATAACTCGCTTCACTTCGAAGAAATTCCATTGCTTTGAAGCTTACAATTTCAGAATCTGAGGTTTCCCATTTCTGTTCCTTCTGTAAGATAAGTTTTATTTTTGTAACACTTCATTATTTGCGGTGCCCTAGAATAAAATAAAAGTAGTTTAGCTAACTTAAACTAACGGTAAGACAAAAAAATGTATCGGTAACAGTCAACGTTCGAAGTATACATACGCATTCTACCAGAGACCAGTAGTTGTTCTATTGGCTTGTTATCAGTTAAAGGCCAATCTTCTTCTTCTCATATTTGTGTTAGGGGCCGCGGTGGCTTCTCCACACTCACATCATGTCATCCCTCACTAGCGCTAAAGACCCGGATGTTAAGCACTGACCAAAATATCACACTCACTCATATATATGTCAAAAGGTTTAAAATACGAAACATAAAAAATGTTTACGTGCATTTGAATGTCATTAGTACAGACCTGAAAAATTCGCGGGTTCACTGAGCTGTAGGTTAGTCTACAAGAATATATGTGAAATCGTGCAGACAGCAGGTGTTTATTAGTAGAGCCACGATTTTATGGCGAAAAGATATTTGCATCGAGTGGTTTCAGTGCCTTAAGTCCACACGTGCAGCTCTGCTTCATGGCCAGTGATTGGACGGTTTAACTGTCGCTTGTCTTGAGGTTCTACTGACAAATCACATACGTAGGGTTTCGCAATCGCCTTGTTATGATTGGTGCAGTCAAATGAGAGACTGTTTCTGAGCAAAGACACGCTGCCAGTTAACATGAAGCAGAGCTGTCGATGCGCACTTAAGGCATTGAAACAAAATGTTGCAAAAATCTTTTCGCGACAAAATCGCGGCTCTATTTATTAGCTGCTCGCTGACACAGTGAAATGGGCCTGTATTCAGTTACAGTTTTATTATTGGCTCGGTTACTCCCAGGAAGTATCGAGTAAGTCAACGGCCAATTATGAACGTGATACATACCTATAGTTGCTTGAATTCTAGCTTGCGCCTAAGAGAAAACGCGAAATTTTCAGGTCTCTAGTCGTAAGATGAAGGTTGTTACAAATAATTTCAGTAACTGGGTGTTTTTGTGATTTCCTCTTTTTTTTTTTTTTATGTCGCCATTTTCACACACATTGTTTGTGCTCTTGCGTTTTTTTATTATTTTTTCCCTATTACTTACATACTGTATTAATTTTTCACACGTTTCGAGTTGTACAAATTTTTTAAAACAGCTATATCTAACATTATATCTTGTAGTTTTCTTGTGCTTACTCGTTTTGTGTTGTTGTGGGATTTTAGGTGACTGAGGAATATACAGAGTGTTTCTTAACTTATGTTACAAACCGTAAGAGGTTATTCCTCATCGAAAATGAGTTACTGTTTCCCAATGCAATTTTCACTGTGTGTTTCGGAAAGAGGAAATTCACTCGTGAAAATCAAATTAAAAAATTATATTTTTTCTAAATATAGGAAACGACTTAGAATTAGGTAAATTTAAGGAATTGCAGAACAGGATGAATTTTCCAAAATACAATATGGCTTTAGAAGCGTCTGTGTTCTTAGTACAGGTCGTGATGTTCAACTCATATGCGCTGTCTTGCAACCTCTTTGTTTATGACTTTTCCTTTCAAACTGTACATTCTAGCGACTTGCAACAAGAGGACATTTTATGTTGCTTGTGATATACTGCTCAGAATTGCAACGTGAAATGTTCACAAAACCGAACGCCACAAAAGTTCTAGTCAATAAGTGGGACGTACCCCCCACCCTCTTATTTTCATGAAAGGGAAACTTTAAAAGATCGGTTTTTTGACGGACTGTTAGATCACAATAACAGTAACCATTCCACGTCGTTTGTGATATTTTGACGCAATTATATAGTTTAATTAGATTTTTTATGTTGAAATTCTCACTGCAGATTTCTGCCAGATAAATATTGTACTGTGTAACTATACCTCATGTTCGAAACGGAATCACTTTCTAATGTTTTTTTGCATAAGATAAGAAACATTCTGTATAAGATAGAATTTGATTATGTCCAGAATATTGGTTATGTTTATTTTTAATTTGCTAGTGCTGCCAGGAATAATTTTGTCAGTTCTTGGAAGACGAGAAACAAGACTTCAGAAATGACTTACTTGCATTCTGATATTTAATTATCACGCTGTACCCTGGATATAAGTGAGATCTCGGACGAATGTTCACAGCGACACAGTAAACGTATAGGTAGTCCAGGCAGGGTAAGGTAAGTGGGCTTTACGTCCCGTCGACAGCAAAGTCATTATAGAGGATGGGTGAGAGAGTTTAGTCAACACTTTACATCGATGTCTTCAGCGCTAGTGAAAGGCGGGGCAGCGCCGGAATGATGTGAGGTGGGAAAAGGGAGATCCTCGAGAATACCACAGATCAACGACATCGTCCGGCATGATTCCCACATGCAAAAATACGCGGTCTGATCCCACCGGGGGTCGAACTCGGATCGCCTTGGTGGGAGGCGAATGGTCTGACTATTCGGCCACCGCGGACCCATCGAGGGCATTAAAGACGGCGACACACAACTTGGTACAATGACAGAATCTAGGAGAGGAGTCGGCCATGGCCTTTGTTAAGAAACCATACCAGCATTCGTCTGGAAAGATTTCGGAAAACCATGAAAAACCGAAATCAGGATGGCCGTAGATGGGGA
This sequence comes from Medauroidea extradentata, assembly GCA_003012365.1. Classification (NCBI taxonomy): domain Eukaryota; kingdom Metazoa; phylum Arthropoda; class Insecta; order Phasmatodea; family Phasmatidae; genus Medauroidea; species Medauroidea extradentata. The sequence continues at coordinate 46,182 of PNEQ01043840.1, forward strand.
TGCAATCAGGGGCCTTCCTATTGCGAGACCAACGTAATGTGTCTCGAAGCAGGGGTTTTAAGTTATTCCTGCTCGTGTCTGAAAATAGCTCGAGCTGTGTTTATTCTCTCGCAGGGCGAAGTAAGACGTTAATTTTGTTTCCAATCACGTACTACCCGCTTGCGAGCGCCACTGAAGTCTCCGTCTGCGCTGCTCCAGACAAGTTCCAGACACGTCTTGATTAGTTTTAAATCTGCCGGAAGCGAAAAATAACTACATTTACATTAGCACTAAATACCGTTTTGTTTGTAGATCTTATTCGGTAGCATTTACGTATAAAAAATAAATTTTCCTGAATAACGACACTTCAGAGACAAAGTTTTGCTACTTTCAAAGTTTATTCCAAATAAAAACCACCCCACTGATAAACAAGAAGTTACCAGCATAACAGATAAGCCTACTTTCCCCAAAATGGGTGCAATAACCCAGAAAGTTAAAATCGTTCACTTAATATGGGATCATTAAATTATAATATTTATTTAGACGTCTGAAACACGAAATATACTAGAAATATGTCAACTTACTAAGTAATATACGAGTACTCAGTTTAATTAAATTGAGGAAAACATTATGTCATAAAGATGGAAAATATCCGCCGTTTTCAAAATAATACAAAAGAATGAACCAAGAGGTAAAAGTAAAGTCAACTATATATGTAATATGTGTATCAAGTTTGATGAAATTCCTAAATCTATTTAATCGGATAAGTCATACTATGCTTAAAATATAAAAATTCCGCCGTTTTAAAAATACGAATACAGGATGAACGAAATACAAAACATTCATGTCAACTTTGTATGTAGTACATGTGCACCATGTTTGGTGAAATTCTGTCAACTGGAACAAATGTTATTAGGAGGGGACACATACTCACACACACAGACAAACACAGGCAGGAAGGGGATCTCATAAGCCTACTTTTCCCTTCGAAAGGTAGGCTAAAATAAACAATTAAACCAAATATACAACGATGCTATATAGTACTTAATTTATTTTTTTAAATACTTTATTTAAATAGCTAAGTATTAAAATATTTTTAATGTAGAATAAATATTATATTATATTCGAACTGTTGCTAAAAGTACAGAAAATATATTTCAATTTTATGAATATTTGTATGGCGTGTTATGCAATGGTGAACGATCCTATGTATGTTGGCAAGTTTATTTTAATACGAGTAGTATTTAAAAAAAATTGCACATGTTCGGCCTTAGATACGTAACTACTGGAAATGTATAAGACTTAATAATTATTTATTGACGATTTCATGACGTGTCCTCTCTACGCGTTGGGGTTAGATTACAAAGAAAACGTTGTTTTACTGCCGTGATTATTTAATGCGTCCGAGTGGGCTTTACAATTTTTTTTTCGGGAGTTAATACTATTCGAAATATTGAGTACAGATAATAACGAAAGAGTAATTCTTGACTGCCGAATCTTATTATTATAAATACGTGCGATTTAGCTTCAGAAATATTTCTGGTTTTAATATCTTAACTTTCAAGGTTTAACCGCGTGGTAGTGGTAGAGGATAACGACGTTTCGCCTCGCATTGCAGAGCCGGAAACTGAGGTTCAGTAGAAAGGCTTGCTCAATTTATAGTGAGCCCTATATACACACACACACATACCTCGATGGCATAAGACACTATAACATTTTTTTTTATCAAAATGCACTCTTTACCGTAAACATGACCACCGATTTAAGTACTTTGAAGTGGCACACAAAACAAAGTCAGTGTCGTGTCGAAAACTTTGATTTTAGGGAACCAAACAGCTGGATTCACGAGTGATTCACGCTCTACAAACTGTTCTCCTGAAAAATTTGATTTTTGTGACGTAGTGTCTTGTGTTTCCGAGGCATATATATATATATATATATATATATATATATATATATATATATATATATAATACAGGATGTGTAGACCGTGTTGCTGATGACGAGAAAAATTCAGATGTATTGTTACTACATTGTTTAAAAAAATTGAAAAATAAATAAAAAATAAAGTACAACACTTCTTGCTCAGTATTACGTCATTTGTTTGGTGTTTGCCATCGTTGGCAGCAGAGATGAACGGTTGTGAATAGAAGCGAAGCATGAGATGTTTCACGGCGCATAGCGGGGAAGAAAGAATGGACGATCAAAGAGCCCATAAAAAAACTTCTCGTCTTCTTTACACAGCTTCCAAGAGAACCTTTCTCCACAGGTCATCGTAAACCCGCACGGAGGAAACAAGTCTTCAAACAAACCAACCGCGGAATACCAACCGCGGATTTAGAAAGAGAAGTTCACCAAATATGTTAATAGTTTTAACAGATTTTTTTATTTGTACGAGACACGGTTTGTTTTATAGACAAACTTTGAGACAATATTAACACTAGTAAATCTTTTAGCTTTCATAGGTTTCGTGTATTGACATGTCAAATTTCAAACTTGCATAAAACGGTTTTATATTATAAACGAAAGCAAACTGACACATTAAAAATTGTTGTGTCTTTGAAAATTGCAAAATAATAGCCACTATTATTTTTCAAATTCAACATTGTCTTTTTTTCAAAAACAACAAAATAAATTCCAATTTAGTTTATTATTCATATCTTGACGTAGCCAATGAAACATATATTCTGTTCGAGTAACTTCATTTCTGTGAGTCATTTGGTTTACATTTCTAGTACAATAACGTTTATGAAAATTAGGATTTTGACAAGTCACACAAAAATATATAACAACGTAAATATATTTTCCTGCTGTAAAATTTGTGGCTGTGTATTTCTACAAATATGAAAGAATTTTTACACATGCAAAAAATTATAGGCCAAACAATAACGTTTTTGGTGAACACACCCTGAATTGTCCGTTGAACCTAAAACAGAAGTCTAAATTTAAATGTGAATACATAGACAGATTTTTTTAAATCCATAATTCTAGCATAACAAATGTTATACTATTTAAAATTAATATTTTTCTAGAAAATTTCTTCACAACACAAAACGAAATATTTTATAGCTTAAAAAAATATTTATGTTATGAGTGGTAATGCTTTGCTCATTAACTATTTTTGGTACGACACTGTAAATAAATATTTTTTGTCTTGGAACTGAGATTTTGCTACGAATAACCCTACTTGAAAATTTCGTATACCTGGCAGGAATATTGTCCTTTAAACGTAAATGTGAAGTTCCAACAGCTCTATTAATATTAAAATAGTTAATCTAATGTTTTTTCACACCTCAATACAAGGTATTTTTTAACCAGGTTACAATTCCAGAGGAGAACATTTATTACACGAGTCATTATTAAAATCAACAGTAGGTATTACAATACCTGTGTAGAACTTACCGTTAATATTCTTACGGCCTTTAAATTTATATTTGTTTAATTCTGCGGCAAAATGTGTGACAGGACATAACATCACATTACCTATATTCTCAAGGCACAAATGTAATAAGATTGTTTAAATTTGCTTCTGATACAAAAATAAGGCAAAATCTCGCTTCTGCAAACCAATAAACAATAGTAATTTTTTTAATTGTAAATTTGTATTATTTTTCCACTATTCGCCTCGCATTTATCTCACTTTTACTCCGGCATTCGTTGCTTTACGGAGATAGCTAGGAAAAAAATCGTGCAATTATTGCACGGACTTCTTTTAACTAAATGTTTAACCCTCCGGTGCGCTTAAAAAAAACTGTTTTGTATTGATAGTTTTTTGTTTAGTTTGGGCGACAACTAATTTTTAGTACGTGATATTACAACGTTTTTCTGCAATGAGTTAATGTTATAAACTCAGCTATTTTTTTTGTATACGCCTTTCCTAGCCAGTTTTGCCGTGTTGCAGAAAACCCCACAATTAAACAACAATTTAAAAAAGTAAAGTTGATAGTAGTTACATAATACGACCACAATCCTTTGCGGAACTGTGCAATATGAGACATGTTTCTTGACAACAGAGAATACTGACTTTTTTTAATATGGGGTTTTTCCACAACAAGGCATCGTTCTCCCAAAAAGTGGTTCACTGTGTGTGTATGTATATAATATGTATAATTGTAGTGTTTACATATATATATATATGTATATGAATAAATAAATATAAACATTATAATGGTAGTGTTATAATCAAATTTTTGTAGGAGGTGGTCATTACAAAATTGTTTGGTGACGTCCTTACTGACAAAATATTTTGTGGTTGTCATACATGTTTATTTCCATGTACGTATCTAAACAAACTGTTGTACTTATATAAAGACTGTAAAGTTATTTGTGTGTCATTTGACTGCACAAGAAAGTGTTTTACGTAATAACGATAATTTTTCTGTAACATACGCCTTGTTAAAATGCGTAAATATTAGCGGCGAAGAAATCATACTTAATTTTTCTAAGTGCCCAAGCTAAGTGAAGTATTTTTGTATTGTACTGCCGTATCGAACAAATTTGATCTCAGTTATGGCCACGCAAAGGAAAAACACGTTCTTCAGCTGCTGCCCAAAAGCAAGCGTCATGCATTGGTCTAGCACGTAAAAAAGGAAATATTTTATACATAGAAACTAAAAAACTTCGCATTTTCATTTGGGCACAAGCTGGAATTACAACAACTGTATCTTTGTGACAGTTTCGCAATTGGCCTTTGACATGTTTTACACCTCCTTGGATGTCTCTGAGAGAGCAGTAAAATGTAACTAATACAGATGTATATCACTTTAACAGCAAGCAACTATGTCTGCTTCAGTTCACAAATTTTCTTGCAGACTAGTCGAGAGGTCAGTGAACATGCGAATTTTTCCGGTCTCTTGTTGTACAGCACAAGATACCTTGCACAGTGGCCACTCAGATTACCTGCTTGAATTTACGTGTACTGACTTCAAAATTGAGTGGCAGTTGCAACTGCAATCATGGGGCATTTGTAACGACTTTAGAAGTTAGCGCTATTTTAGGAACCCCACTTCAGAGCACGCATTTCATGTCATATCAAAGTCAATGAGAGATATAATGAATGTGCAAGGTTTAATGAACGGCTCGAACTATATTTCTGACATTTTTTACGTTTTTGTTATTACTCAGAATGAAATAATATTTTTTCGGCAAAGTTATTTATAGTTATTACAGGAAAGTCAGTCCAAATTATATGCCATACAAATAAACTCAAAACTATAATCCAGCTATTTAAAATTCGTCAGGAAAAATTATTTTAATACCTAAGGTTCTATAGTTGCCTTACGAAATTGGTTCTAGTGACTATTACTTCAAACTATTCATATTTAGCAATTTGAAACACATATTCTACAGTTTAAAATGTGTGAATAAATCAAATGTACAGTGTACCAAGAATATAAAAATAGTGTCGACAGTGTTAGAAAGTTTCTTAAGGTGGCTGCCTGAGTGGAAGTAATTTTCGTGTTCTAGGACTATAGAAGTGCGTAGCACTAAGCACAACACATCACGCGCATCACATTTCATCCAGTTTACATAACAAATTCAGCGCCGAATATTTCATATATAAAAAGTATTGCAGAACACCTCATTGGAGTCACATATTTCGCTACGAGAACAAAGCCTCGGAAAATTAATGAAGTATCTGCCACTTGTACACTTTCTTTATATGTTATTCCTAAGCAGACAACGCTCACGTTCAGTCCAGTTAACTTGCCAAATATCTGCACAAGATATTTATGCTTGTCTAAGTGTCACCTAGATAGGTTTCTACTCGCTAATAAACTACCATCGTGATCTTACTAAGTAAATATCATATTTTAGTGTATACGAGAACCTTAATACATGAAGCATCTCTACTGTTGCCAAACATTTTGTTATAAACATTAGTAATAAACTTAAAAGCTTTTATTTAGGGTTTGGGAATTTAGAGTTTATAAATTCGAACGTTATAAAGCAACGTTACGTGCACCAAATTTGGAAACTATATAGTTGTTGGTACTGCAATGTCGTCGTTTTGTTTGCTTTTTTTTACATTTCACTGTTGGATAGATTGTCTATTCCTTATCCTATATAAACTATTTATCAATTTATTCACATCCTTATTTACGAACCCTTCGATAGTATTGATTTTGTTTTAGGGTTAATTTCTTTACAAAATACGAAATTTATTTTTTAAATCAAGGTTATTTGCTACATAAGTACAAAATAACACTGCGGACTCAATTTACATTATTACTGTTTTCAATTGATATGTATATGTTTTTCAGTCGAAAAGCGGTGTATATAACGTTAGTAAACAGCAGCCGACGAATTTACAGAGCTATTTGAGAATTTAGCGTGCTACTTTACCTCAGTAAATTATACATCCTAAATATCCAAATATTTACCGCACCAAACTGGTCACGGGGTTGATTTAGTAACCTAAATAGTCGTTTCGGACACGGTTTTAGCGTAAACCTACCTTACTTCGTGACTTTTAAGTTTCGAATGTCCGTATCAACGAAATGGTACTCGAAGGATCCATTGTGGTAGGAATTTATACGTTAGGTACGTAATGCCCTACTATTTCCTGTACGAAAAATGACATTATTTTAAGCAAGTTAAAATTTTACTGCTCATCACTGTGACGGCTGCAACGTGAGTTATCAGAGTATTAAGGTATGTCACGATACACGCACGGGATGTTACAAAAATGTACGGCCATACTTTCAGGAAACATGATGCTGCAAGAATCAAGGCGTGTCGACATGCCTGCAACGCGAGAGGTCGGGAGGAGACTGGGTGTAAATCGACACACGACGTCGGCAAGAAATATCTCCTCGGTGATGAGATTCACTCCGGTGTCGGCTAAGCTGGAACTCAAGGCGATAATTTAATTTCCACTACACGAACGAGACAACGACCGCTACTGAATAACCTGTGATGTTATTTACGAAGATCTAGATGAAAACCTCTACTGTAGAAATCTTACTCCGCTATGGTGATGTACGGCACAAAACCATCAATACAGTCACTCTAAACATCTCGCGGAAGTAAAGTTTTTACAAGACATTATACGAAGAGTAACAGAGAGTTAAGTTAAACATGGCGGAAGGTTAAGTCAGTTTAACGATTTCAGAGGTATTTGTAAAAGTGTTGATTACAGAAATGGTTGAAAATATGCAAATGAGATGTTTGTTTTACTGTGAATTACTTCACTTAATTAAAAAGTTTCCTTAAATTCTTGGTTTCAATTTAATTTTTCTATAATATTAATACTGTTTTAATTAAAAAAACTAGCTAGGAGTGAGAGAGATTTTGGTCGGCGCTTAACCTCGACGTCTTTAGCGCTGGCGTGGGATGACATGAGGTGAGAATGGAGCAGCGCCGGAATGACAGGGCGGGACGAGAAAACCCGCCGGCGCGATTCCTACATGCGAAAATCCGGGGACAGACCCCGCCATAAATTGAACCTGGATCGCCTTGGTGGGAGGCGTATGGTCTGACCATTCGGCCAACGCGGCTCCACAGCTAGGTAGTAAATAGAGAATATGTTAACAGTAATTTTAAGATCATATTTGCTTACGTATATTTACTGTTTGGATATGTGTAATCGTAATTGGAGATAAACTTATTATTTACTGATTTCAGTCTCATATCAGTAAATACAGATAACAGTCAGCTCATTTAAGCCTTATTATTCATGTCACTACTGGCTCTGAATTTACAAATTTAGTCTTAAAAATTATTAAGAAAATATAACATCAATAAAGCTAGGACACTACCTCCGTAAATATGACCATTATTTTTCTCTATTTGCGTGACAGTGTAACATGAAAATTTTGTCTTTGACGCACCGGTACGATACATTTATGTGTGCAAATATTTTATTTTCGCAAGAGCTATCACTGTTTCATACAAATCTAAAATTGCAGTTTTATCTCACTTTAACATCCTTATGGATCGGCTTCTCTTACCGTGTTGCGTTACTTTAATTTTCACTTCTTTTTTAAATTTGAGATTAAAAATTAAAAACACTTACTATATCGCAAATTATATTTACTTTACTCAACAATAATATTGTATTACCGTTAAAGTGTAACGTACAATTGCTCAACAGTAACTCAAGAAATATTTTCTGCTTTCGAATTTGCTGGACTGATTGCAACAAAAATAAATGTTAAGAGGGTAAGATCGTAGATATCTTGAAATTCTGTGTCACAACTTTTACCCGAACTTCCGAAAATAGTACATATTGATAGAATTTAGAAGTTATAAATGTTTGTTATCCGTTACTGTTGTTACATATCTAGTTGCAGTTAAGGAAGTATTGACAATTTTCTAACTGCAATTGAATTGTTTTTTTTTTCTTAGAAACCCCATAGGTCACGATTTTTGGTAAAATGAGTTATTGATGGAAATCAATTTTTCCCATGTAAATACACAGTTTCGTGCAGAAACACATTAAGTCAGAACTATCTAACTTATACATACTATGTGGACATCATACACTGACATTTCTTTCAGAAACACTTCAAGCCACTGACTTACAGTGTTTCTGAAAGAAATTAATGATATTGTTCAGGAGGCACACAAGTCATATAAAATTATACGTGCATGAGTGATTTTCTGAGTGTAAAAATAATGAATAACCTTTTTTGCTGAGAAGCATCCTGCTCTAAACGTTACTTATGGTTTCTACAGATAGGTATTTCTCGACAGATTTGATTTGTCATTTGGCAGACTGCAAGTAAACATATGTAGTAACTTACATGCGAACAACTAACGGTAAAAATAAAAAAATATATAGTTTTATTGCAAACACTCGTCGAGTTGCTGCAGCAGAGAAGATCCTACATCTGTGTCGTGCAGGGAAATTTTACATTAAGGTTAAATATATAGAAGATACTGTACAGGGAAGTTATGAGGTTATCGGCATTGCTGCAGATCACATGCAAAATATTCACGTCCACAAAGTGTCTTTTTATTTAAAACAGTTGACTGTTTCTGTATTGTGTATACACAATTTGAATAAAAACCGTGACATGATTTCATATTATGTCTATCACGAGGGCATAGGTGGTAAATAACCAAACGAAGTTTATAGTTTTCTGAAACACTACATTGATGAAAATATTTCTATGAATAAAAAACACACATATTTACTGATGGGTGCTCAGCACAAAACAGAATCAATACTAATGTGAGATTGTTTTCAGCACTCGTAGAAGTGAAACGATTCTATACTGTAAACCAGTATTTCCCTGTCTGTGACCATTCATTCCTGCCATGTGACAGGGATTTTGGTGTACACTGTAAAAAAATGTGTACTTTTACAAAGAAAAGCCTTGGAAACCCAGTTGCCAAAGAAATTCCTTGTAAAAGTACAATGGTTATCCTTGTAATTAAATACAAAGTATATGTTTGTAAAATTACAAGGAGTAGCCTTGTAGCTGTACTTTCAATAAGGAAAAAAATAAATTTGAATGTTCATTGTACTTCATAAATAACACTGAACTTATTTATCAAATAACTTTTGAATAAAGGACGCAAACAAGAGATTGTTTTGAAATAAATAAAAAAATCCCACGAGGTGCTTAGTTTCAAACCACTTACCCCACGCTTAGAATCTACGTGACTTAATACTGAATAGACTTTATTTATTTGTATGCATTCAGTGTAAAATTCAGTAATAATTCTTCCTTTTAAAGAACGCAATTAATGTACATATTAGCTTTATTCTAGAAAATACTTTTCATAGGTTGTAATCTTTGCAAAAGTAATTTTCGGCTGACTTACGAGTTTTGTAAGCTACATCTTTTTTTTCCTAAGTTTCTTCGCAGCAAACAAAATAATTTAAACGTTAAAACTAATAATTTAACAAGGAATATTTTCAACATTTACAAAAGTTTGTAGAACTACGAAGAAGTGCCTTGTCATATTTTACAAAATAATTTACAGTACAGGAGCTGTCGGTATAGGTACAAGGAATTCCTTTGTAGTATTACAAAGTTTACCCTTGTAATTTCAAGAACAAATGATTTTACAAGGATATTCTTTGTACTTTTACAAGGACTTGTAAAAGTACAAAGAATACCCCTGTAAATTTTACAAATTTTTTTTAGTATGTAGTGAAAAGGAAACCGAGACGATCACACCGAATTGACACTGTCAAAGAGTATGTTGGACTCGCAGTGTCATCTAGTTCGCAGCAGAAATTTCAAGCAATAATGCCAGACACTGACATGACAACGGATTACAAGAAGTGGTGGTATTAATTTTATAGAGCGAGTACTTTGTTTATCGTATGTTCACTGAAGAAAGTACCACGGGACAAGAAGGTGGCATTTAAGATTGCTCGCTTCGTGCATATTTCCCACACGAGAGATAATCTAGGAGTTGTGATAGTAAGAGACTTCATTGACTATATTGTTGACCACAACTTTGCTTTGAAACTTCAAGTAATCATGTTAAGTTTACCGAACAGGAAGGCTTATCCTGAAGGGTATGTTCCAATACCAAAGAAAAAATTGATGAATTGAAGAAACTACAAATGTACATTCTCCAAAAAGATGATGACGTAGCAGTTTATTCGGACCTCTTTGAACGGCCCACTGTTGACAAAGATTCAAGTGAGCTGGAATGAAGGCTTCTAATCTTCCATACACAGTACACAAAACACTCTTGTTTTGAATGCCAGCTCAGTGCCTTACATTTTGCAGAACTACTGCAAAATAATACGTTCTCACATAAGCATAGTGTTTGTGATGTATGGAGGGTTTGATGAATTATTGTAATGGCAACAGTATAATATTAAGGTTATCATGAACATTTAATGAAAATTGGAGGTTCGTGTTATTTGTTTTGTATACCATTGAAGACAAAGTGCCTTCATTATTGATTTTATTGAACTACTGACGCAATCTAGATATGGGGCTTGTTTTTTTTTTTTTTTACAGTTCTCGTGTAGAAACATGTGTTCAGTATGTAAAATACATATACAACTAATTTTTTACATATAGATCTAAAAAATAAACTGCAAAGTACGCGTGTTAAAATGGTTAATGTAATGCTATATGTCATTTTGTGTAAAAACACCATTTGTCACGATATTCAATTGTTATTCTTTGTTGCATAACTTGCACAATACTACAAGTTACTGCTAGCACACATCTGTTTTTACCTTATTCATACAGTACAGTAACAGTGAGTGAGCTATTTACAATAGTTTTCCTTACAGGTAGTTTTTATGCCCTCCTGAACATTTAATATATAATGGCTGATGTGGTTTCCGGAAACATTGCTTCAATTATATCTGTAGCAGCAGTAGCCGCGAAGTTTAAAATTCTATCAGAATGTATTAAACTCTGCAGTTTGGTTATAGATGCGTAAATTTACAAAAAGAAAGAAAGTTATGAGACAAAGTAAAAACTTTCTGCATTGTGACGAATATACACCTCTTGACTGCACAGTCGCAATACCCGCATTGTAGCGCAAAGTAAATATAATTAAGTTGTATAATCACAGATTTTCATTTCTTCTTCTCAAAGTATAACAAAAACAATCAAATTCAATGTGACAACTGGTGTCCAGCAGCATCTAAAAGTTCCTCAACACGCAAAGTTTCTGTAGTTATTGGTGTGGGGGGGGGGGGTTCAATGCACAATATTGTTTTAATAATTCTTATATTCGTACGAGACATTGTATGTTTTATAGGTATATAATGAGACTATTTTTACAGTTACGAAAATTTTTTAGCTTTAATAGTTTTTTATAATGGCATACTAAAGTCGAAATTTACATAAAACGGTTTTATACAAGAAACAAGAACCAACTGACAAACAGAAATGAAATAATTCTCACTAACCAACAGTGTCACGGGATACGTCTAGACAAGAATAATTAATCGCATAGAATAATTTCGGTATTTTAAAAAAAAAAAATTTGAACTTGAAATTTAAAAAAAATTTCAATATTCGGTATTTTTTTATACAAAAGAATTTCAATGCAATGTCATGTCAAGTTGCAGCCCGTGGCACTTTATTCAGTGTGAATTATTTCGTTTCGCTAAGTCAATTGGTTTTTGATTCTTGTATAAAACGGTTTAATGCAAATTTTGGCTTTTACTTGCCATTACGGGCGCGGTCTACCACAATTTTCATCATCATTATTTTATTTTTTATTTGTACCAGATATTTTTTTTTCTTATTTAAGACACAAAAATATGACTAAATATTTATCTTATGAAATTTTTTTATCTCTCATAGTTTTCGCGTAATGGCTTGTTAAAGTCATATTTTGCATGTTTTCGTTTTAACGACTACACTAAAACCAACTGATATACCAAACTCAAAAAAATCACAGTGGATAAAGATATTGCAGGCTACAATGAAATGCTCATAAAATCAAAACTAAAAACTATTTGTAATTAAAAAAACTTGAATTTTAAAAATTTTTCTTTTCAGGTGTAGAATTTTTTTAAAATTCAAATAATTTGTATTCTTTAATTTTATGAGCATGTCATTGTAGCCTGCAATGTCTTTATCCACTGTGATTTGTTCTAGTTTGGTTTATCAGTTGGTTTTAGTGTAGTCGTTAAAACGGAAACATGCAAAATATGACCTTAACAAGCCATTACGCTATGAGAGATAAAAAAATTTCATAACAGCCAAATTTAGTCACATTTTGTGTCTAAAATAAGAAAAAAATATCTGGTACAAATAAAAAATATAAAATGTTGATGAAAATTGCGGTAGACCGCGCCCTTAAACAAAAACTAGAAAAACTAGAAAATTTTCATTACTGTAAAAAATAGTCACAACGTATGTGTACAAAACAAACAATATCTTGTATAAATATAAACATTATTAAAATAATAAAAATGTTGCGTTAACACCCCCCTTAAACTCTGTTCTTATATTGGTCGCGTGGTCTGACTATACTGAAGTGTGCACGTCTTCAGTTAATACACATTAATTTGTGAACAGTTTAAACTGCATCAGTTTGTTAGCTTAGGAGTAACATTAATGATCTTCACGTGTGCGTTTACAAATTCCATGTTCTCGAGTAACTCCTAAAGCTACTTTTTCTCAAGTTCAAGAATAAAACACGGGGCTTTAATATCGCAAATGTGTGTCTCATACGATTTTAATAATAAGTTACAAACTGAAGTTGTCACCACAGAATGTATAATAGAGGCGAATTGTTGGCAAGAAGACTGGAAGCTAGTTCATTGACTTGCGCCTAGAGTCCGTGAGTGAGTGAAGAGATTTTGATAAGCGCTTAACATCGAGGTCTTTAGCGCTGGTGAGGGGTGATATGATGTGAGTATGGAGCAGCGCCGGAATGAATGAGCGGGGGAAACGGGAATTCTCCGAGACAAGCGGCATCGTCCGGCACGATTTCCACATGCGAAAATCGGGGTACCGACTGCCGCCGGGAATCGAGCCCGGATCGCCTTGGTGGGAGGCGAGAGATCTAACCCCTGGGCCACCGCGACCCCACTTGCGCCTAGAGGCTAGGATGAATCGTGATGCACGTTCGTTGTCGTCCTTCGTAGAACAAGAAGTTGAGGCGGCTGCAAGATATTTTGTTCGTAATGTCTCGGCCAAATATTATTGTTCATGCTTAAAACTAAACCTTGTTGTCACCACTGAAAATTCTAGTCACAATTTCTTTTTAACGTTTATTACAAAATAGTTTGGCAAAGAATATTTACTGCAAATGTTTCCTTCTGTGTACCGTTTTCACACTTCTGGACCTCAAATGCTCAAAGTGCCTTTAATATACAATATAAGCAAACTCAAGCATAACTTAAGTTTTCTCTGCTTTGCGAATTAAACCACAGTCATATGAGACAAAAGGGTGTTGAAACATGTATATTTGTGTATTTTACTTTCATTTGTACTCAAAATTTTCTTTGAGTGTTAATTTAAGTTCACAAAATAAAATATATATTGGCTTGTTAAAGACATTATTATAGTAATGTTATGTAACTAATTGGCAGCTCACGGAATATATTTTCAGAAACTGATGTTTAAAATTTTTCAAATAGTTAGTTAAGTTTTTAATTTAAACTATTTGTCTTTTAAAATAACGTATAAGTAATTTTATAAATACTGAAAATAATACTAAAAGTAATAATATATGGCAATTTTTTTAATTTCTAAAATTATTTTCTGAAACAAAAATTCCATATGAAAATTCTACACTGTGCAAAATTTTGTCAAGTGTCAATGAATATTTTAGAAACACTTTGAAAAAGAAGATAAGTTTTTCATTAAATATTTTGGTTACCTCGTTCAGCACACCTGCTTCGTTTTGCCTCCCCCTCCATCTGAAAAAGACATCCCATCTCTTTTCACACAACTACTTAGCGATTTTTTCGTCGGAAATCTTCGCGAACAAGCGCACGAATACTTACTAGTACTATGAACTGTGTTTGTAGTTTTCGTGTATGCATCTTGACCAAGGAAGGTCTCATTATCTAAAGACTGAAAATCCTTCTTTCTCTGCTAGAACTGTATACGATGAGTTACGCAGAATGGATGTTGCTAAGTAAAGAACATATGAATGGGGGAAAGTGTTAGTAACACTCTAGTTGAAACAACATTGCTGACCAAATAGAAATTTTGTCAGTAAATCTGTCAGATTGTGCACATTACAGGTAGTATAAGATTTTCAAGCTAAGTATTCTGAGCTATGGAAGCAATATTATTAAACACAACTTCATCTTAATTAACAAAATAACTCACAGAATCGCATCTGACCATCATTGTCAATAGTGGCGTTACATCTATACAAAAAAATTGGCGGAACTTCTCAAGCACGGACACGTTTGCTGTATGAAACATGTTGCTAAGACCCGACCAATGAGTTCTTTCTCAATTTATTTTTTGCTGGCCGGCCCCTTTCAACGTGTTTAACCCTATTTGTTGCATATATAAAAATTATTATTTTTAATTTTCCTCTATTTTTTTGTATAATTTTGTTCGTACACGTTAAGAGACAATCGGTATAATACATTGAATTGATATTCTAGCCAACATCTGATAAATCCAAGTGAAGGATTCAGAGTAGTAAATGTACTAACAACAGTTTTAACAACATTTCAGGAGAGACATTTTAACATTGATTACTTGCGTGTCTACTCCTTAATCGTTTTCAAAAGAAAATCACTTAATTACTTTATATAATATTTGTATTACTGTGAAGAAACAATTAACATACAACTATTAATTAAAAATAATGTACATAATTAGTACGCTGTGCCTGTGAAATCAATACATCAGCATTGTTCGTAGTATGTTCCAAAATCAACAAATATTGTACAAGAGCTCCAGGTGTAAAAAACAGTGAATCACATTAAATAGGCAAAAATACACCTGGTGACAAATTTAACTACTGTTCTGCATTAAAATCGCAATAAGTACCATTGGAATAAGTGACTTCGGATTTTCGCAAAAAGAATATTCATCGTCGCGTTTCAATGCGTTACGCGCACATCTGCAGCCCTGCATCGTTGCCAGTGATGGGATATATTTAACACTGAGATTATTGCAGTTATAAACGCATATCACAGACGTGTGGTTTAGCAGTAATCTTATTTTAATTGGCACAGTTAAATGAGAGATGGCTAAATTAGGTGCGTTATTTTCGGTGTTGCTTTCTGTAATAACCAAATATTTTGTGAGCTTAAGTTAATATTTATTTCTGTATATTAAACAAATATTTGGTAAAAAAATCGTTTGCAGTGTACTGTTCTTTCCAAATTGTTCAATAAACTCGATACAAATGAATTGAACTAAAAAAAATTCAAGTAACTAAATGTTAAAAAGTACGATTGTTTTTTGATAGGAGTTCCGAAATAGATCGTTCTTTAAATTCAAAATTGAAACACTCTTAGAGGTGTTTACATTTGTTGAATAACTGTGCTGGTTACTAAAATTAGAGCAAAATAGGGTTTCTTCATATATTAAAAATTTTTGTTTCTTAATTTATAACAAGTTTTCTGATATTTCAACTGGTTGACTTAATGTATTAACGAATTGTCAAAAATATTTCCTATGCCAAAAAAAAAAAGGTGCAGATATAATTTCGGGAAGGTCCATGGTCCCTACTTCCCTTCAATCGGCTTTGTATAATACTACAATGCGCTCCTAGATCTGTACACAGTATGTCTGGTGAATGTGATCTAGTCGGGGTGTAAAGCCAGGTATGTGTTCTCTTGTACACATTGCCCGGGGCTCAAGAACATGAGACGCACGGCCAACAAGCAATGACCTCATTCCAGTCGACAGACGATCAAACGGCGGGGCTAGCTTCCGCACGAGTGCAGCGGGAAATTAACCAAACCCTGAACGCGGTCAGCAAAGCGCTCTCAGTAGCCACGCAGACCGCCACGATCTGGCCTTCATTTCGACCACGAAAATAGTGTAACATAAAGAGGGCACGGCCAGTAATTCGTCGCTTAATAAAGTACATTCCTAAATGTATTAATTTTACATTTGTTTACATGTACCTAGGGACCACGGTGATCGAGGGGTCAGACCTCTCACCTCCCACCAAGGTGATCCGGGTTAGATTCCCAGCGGAGCCGGTCCGAGGATTTTCACATGGGGGAATCGCGCCGGGCAATGCCGCTGGTCGGGGGGTTTTCTCGGAGATCTCCCGTTTACCCCAACCATTCATTCCGCTGCTCCTTACTCACGTCATATCACCCCTCACTAGCCCTTAAGACCTTGATGTTAAGCACTGACCAAAACCTCTTCACTCACTCACTTTATATGCACCTAGTCTTTATGGCTTAATTTAGGAATTTATAGCCAGTAATGGAATGAAGCATTACCTATCAGAAATGGTTAAGCTTAAGTGAGCTGTATTTACTGATGTCAAACTGAACTCAGTAAATAATTATTTTATCTTCAATTACAACTACACATATCAAAAGCAGAAAAAATATGTAAACAAATATGGCCTAACAATAACTGTTAACACATTCCCTATTTTCTGCTCAGCTTTATATTATTAATCATTAACATTCTATTCGTGTTATTCGAGCAATTTAATTCAAACGTGATTTTAAACGAAAATTTCCTCTAAAAGAATCAGTTTGAAAATTTAGGGTTCTCGGAGACAATTTACAAAAATCAAAGACAGTTACCGTAGACAATTTGTTACACCAACTTCCTACGGAAAACCCTTTTAAACTAACGTATTTCTGAGAAACATCGCTGACGCCGATATCCCGTACACTTAATTGCAGCGGAACAGATAACGCTTAGCAAGTGCATCATTCCGGGTACATGTTTGCTCATAAAGTTAGGTAATATAATTATCTGGTGTTGGTGTTTTGTAGTTTTTTTTTTTCATACAGTCTTTCGTAAACGAGTAGATTTAAAATTATGCATTTATAGCGTTTATTTACATACCACACACTTTTTAGAAAATTTGCGAAAATTATGTATTGTGGCTAGTTGTGATAATTACTTTCTGACGAAGCACAGTTACGTGTATTACCCTTGTATGTCGTCAAGCACTGCACGCATTTCTAATTATGTCCCTATATATTTAAATCTTGTGTTACCCTATTGTTTTATGGTCCCTTAGGACGCCTTTACTTGACATTCATATGTGTCAAAAAGCCTATCGATTTTGAAAGAATACGTTTCATTCTACAATACACAATCAACAAATTAATGTTTTCGCCAACGCTTACAGTCGCTGTGTATGAAATCGTAGTAAACATCTGCATGTTAGTCTAGAGGCTTTGGACGTGTAGGTGATACTTCATTTCATGCGCCGGTCAATGGCACCTTTAATGCCCCATTGATGAGTAACCAATAACATGCTGTCGCTGATGTTTTTTTTTAATACTGCTGCCGTAGCAAAAATAATTGAAATTTTTTTTCTGCATGTTGAAAGGAAAAAAATTAATTAAACGTATTTAATTTTAACTTGTAATAGTAATATAATAAGCTGCAAACTTCCAAACTAACAATTTGTTGCATGTAGCCCGAAACAAATAAAAAATAATTATGTTAAACCAATATTAAATTATATATGTGATAGTAAAGGCAATGAATGTGTTGTAATTTCAACTTGACTTAGTACAAAAAAGTGTTTCCTGCGAATATTTATGTTAATATTGATGGTAAAACACTTTCTTATTTCGTCATTTCTTTGCTTATTATGGTTGTTGCACGCATTGATGCTGTGCTCTCTAATTTTAAATTATCTTTCAAAATTATGTATGTCAGGTGTGATACAATTTGTGATTAATTTGTGCGTAAGTATTTTATATAAATTATAGTATTACTCTCATATGTCTTCATTAACATACTGCGCTGCAAAATAATTTGCTGTTATCTTTGAAATTTGATTGGTATTCATACCTCGGTATAATTACTAAATTCTTTCAAATGGTATCTGTAAAAACAGTAACGTCTTCAAGATAACAGTCTGACTGAAATAGTCAGTGAGGTAAGTGTAGAACTCGAAAAAAAATTACTGAAGAAAATACTATAATTTTGGCCTTCACTTGCCTTATTTTCAAATTAGCTAAGCGGCTTGCAGGACTAGACGGTTTGTCGCTAGACAATAAAGAGCATCGTGCACTACTATAACACAAACATTAATTCCAGAAGCTGTTTCACAAAATATGAAATAAAATTCAAATTATTACAAAACGTATACATTTAAAACACTCTAGATAGCTTATGTTGTGTATGAGAAAATGTAAAAAAGATAGAATGGCTTAAGGCACCCGCCTACTTGCCGTGTGTTTGCGTGAGTGAGGCACGGCGCCAAGGGCGATATTGACCGGCTCATCTGGCGCGGTTTTGCCTCTGCCACAAGACACTGAAACGAAATGCAGTGGTATCGTAGATCACTCGCCTGACTGACACTTTCAGTTGTGACCCTGTCTTTTTATTGGTGGAAAGTTTTAAGCAAAGTCCATTGCATGCTCCTAAAGTAGTTTTACACGAATCCCGTGGGTAGTTTTTCAGATATAAGAGGTTGAAAAAGCTGTTTATAGCCATTCAGAGGAGCTCCAACATTATTTTATAATCGACGTGATGCTTTGAAACTACTCTTCAGTCATTGATTGGACTGCATTTTCTTTTCGTACATAGACACGTTGGGCATATGTCCAATAGTTTATTTTAAAAAACGTATTTACGAACACGCTGCGATGCATTTTAAGCGCGTGGTAGGCGAGGACATAAAACCCTGTTAAAAGCGAGGTCATATAGCGAGAGCAGTGGTTGATGCAGAATGGGCCACATAATTTTATAAGAAATCATCCCAAAATTAGCATGGGGTAGTTCCGGCACACCACGGAGAACCTAAATTAATATAACTGAACCTGTAGACGTCGTATTTTTGTTTGCGGCAGATATTTTTAAAGGCGTAAATTGTGATTAAGGGCGCGGTTGATCGCAATTTTCATCATCATTATTTTATTTTGTATTTGTACCAGATATTTTTTTCTTGTTTTAGACACAAAATGTGACTAAATTTGGCTTTTATGAATTTTTTATCTCTCATAGTTTTCGCGTAATTGCTTGTTAAAGTCATATTTTGCATGTTTCCGTTTTAACGACGACACTAAAACCAACTGATATACCAAACTAAAAAAAATCACAGTGGATAAAGACATTACAGGCTACAATGACATACTCATGAAATTAAAGAATAAATATTACTTGTATTTTAAAAAAAATATTTAACTTATTAAATTTTTATTTTCAGTTTAAGCAATTTTTTTAAAATTCAAATAATTTTTATTCTTAAATTGTATGAGCATGTCATTGTAGCCTGTAATGTCTTTATCCACTGTGATTTTTTTTTTTTTTAGTTTTAGTATATCAGTTGGTTTTAGTGTCGTCGTTAAAACAGAAACATGCAAAAATATGACTTTAACAAGCCATGGGGCGAAAACTATGAGAGATAAAAAAGTTTCACAAGAGCCAAATTTAGTCACATTTTGGGTCTAAAATAAGGAAAAAAATATCTGGTACAAATAAAAAATGAAAAATGGTGATAAAAATTGCGGTAGACCGCGCCCTTAAATTTTTCTCTTACGAAATTCCATTACCTCTCATAGTTTCTGCGCAGTGTCTCGTAAACGTCAAATTGTGCGTTTTACGGTTTTGTGTACGTCATTAAAATTGGTGTACCAAACTGAAAAAATTCACTGTGAATAAATGTGTTTTAGGCTAGATAAAGTCTTATACAAAAACCAAAAATTTAATTTTTGTTTCTTTAAATAAATGCTCGATTTTTTTAAAAATTAATTTCAAATTTCAACAATTTTTTTCAATCCACAACATTGTAATTCACTTTTATTCCAGTTTGGTGTGTCAATTGGTTTTAGCGGCGTACACAAAACCGTAAAATGCAATTTTTTACTTTTACAATTAATTACGTAAAAACTACGAGGGATAAAAAATTTTATAAGAGAAAAATTTAGTTACAAAGTATGTCTAAAATAAAAAAAAATGTTTGGAACAAATATACAATAAAAATATGACGTTGAAAACTGGTGAAATTCCGCGCCCTTAACCAACGTCCGAGCCGCTGAGACTATCACAAACAAGTGGAGTCACACCATTTGGTAAACAGAAGCTGACAAAATTAACGGTTTTGATATTTTTAACGTAAGCGTTGGATATATGTTAAAAGTGCGCAATGTGACACAAGAAATATTAATTAAATGCAAGAATGTATAATTACGTGTAAATATTTGTGTATGATGCAGTTCAGTTTAGGTCGAAATTGCAAAATTTTGCAAAATATTTTTCAGGATATTTGTTTAAAAAATTTATCTTTTACCACTGATTGATGAAGTAAATTTTCCAAAAGAATTTGTGCCTCACGAATTGATGTACAATAAACTAACGAATGTGTTCAGCAATCTTAGCAAGTATAATAACAGTTGTATAATTAAATGTTCTGAAGTATTTAATTCAAAACTAAAGAAGTTTTTAAACATCGTTCTATAAATATGCAGAACTACGAATCGGTTGAATAAATTTCAGTCTACAGTGAAGCATTACAATTCTGATATAACTGGAGCGGAATATACTCGTAACAGCGCAACAGTATGGTAATATAGCAATTAAAATACTACAATTTGCGCTCAGACGTAGTAAGAAAGCAAGCTACAAAAACACGTATAAACAAACAGTCCAAGTTTTCAACGGAAGAGAAGATGTGAAAAGTACTTGGAAAATATTATTTCCAGTTCAGTCGTTTAAAATTATACTCGTGACCTGACGAGTACAGGATACAATGTGTTTGTATCTTTCCAAACCATACCTTGGGTACTTCGGCGAAAATTGTTCGCAAATTACTACAAAGAAAGACATTTTTTTATCATACGCGACAATAGATTTGATTCAATGCATTTTATTTTATATCGCGTATGTTAAAATAAGCATTTTATTAAGATATGTCTTAAAAAATCGATTATTTGTCCACGCAAGATATTTTAAAACTTGGCATGCTTTATTTACTTTTGAAGTTATTTTTACATCCGGTGTAGCTAGTAAAACCTCTGTCGCGATTGGTAAAGGCGCGGAAATTTTGCGAATTATTTTCAAAGCTAGTCTGCAAAGCAGATTTTACAAGTGGCTCGCAAAGAAGGTGAATCAGCATAAGAAAACTAATACGCATACGCAAGAGGCTGGGATACACGTGAATCCTGAGATAACCCACCACTGTTCCTAAATGCACTACCAGATCGACCTCTCCGGGAATCAAGCCTGGGCATCATATTTGGGAGACAAGCTGACTAACCACTACCCCAACCCTGAACACTTAACAATTGATAAGGAAAAATATTTTTTAAGACAGAAACACTCCTCACGCTGTATTAAAACATTGCCCTAGATTAAAAAGAAGGGAATTTGGATGCATTTCTAAAATTTTACTTCTTATAACAATACTCTTACTTCGCAAAATTTTACTTACTATAAGAAAATTGAGTGCAAATTAATGTTTAAAAAGGTGAATTTACCTTTTTAAAACAGACTAACAGTATGAAATTATTTATGATATAATAATTCTTGTATGACTCAAAACGAAAAACGTGGGGCGCATGCAATAGAAAATTTATGCATGAATAATTCACCTATGTGACTAATAGCTTTATTGCCTGCAAATGATATGAACAATTGTGTGATTTTTCTCAACGATAGCTCCGGGTTCGATTCCCGGTGGGGTCGGTCACCGGATTTTTATGTGTGGGAATCGTGCCGGACGATGACGTTGGTTGACGGGTCTTCTCGGGATCTCCCGTTTCTCCCGCCCCTTCATTCCGGCGCTGCTCCATACTCGCCTCATATCATCTCTCACCAGCGCTGAAAACCTCGATGTTAAGAACTAACCAATATTTCTCACTCACTCACTCAACGATAGCTAATCTCTACACTCCTACGTTTTTCGTCCTAAATAGTAGAGTTAGTATTTTCTTTATAGAAGTTATGTTATCACTTTCAGTTCGTTTAAAAAAAGTGTTATTTAAAAATGATGTTTATTTAAATATTATTGACTGCTTTCTAGAGTAGAGTGTGTGAAATTTTGCAATCGAGCATATTTCGTATCCAACAGACAGACAGATAAAAAAGCGAGTTAATAAAAAATATTCAAATACAGTTTAGAATATTTTTAAACATAACGCTAACTTCACCACAGCCGTGGTGGCGAATTGGTGCGAATAGTTAATTTTTTGCAGCGCTTCACAGCAGACGCGTTGGTGATTACAAATTCCGCGACACGAGCGTGGCAGGTCGTGCGCGCGAATACAGATGCCACCACGCAACAATAATAGCGATCATCAAATAAGGTCGCGTGAATTAAAAACAACTAATCGGTAATTCACGTGCACGCCAGCCTGCCCGCATGCAGCCTTTCGCACAGCAAATAAAGAGGGAGAATGTTAATGCCTGTTTTGTGCTTGCGTCGAAGTCCTCACCTGTAATAGTGGTGTACCGAACTACGTGACGGAAAATATTTAAAATGTAATTGTTGTTATTGGCTGCCCTAGGCTGGCGCATGAACGATGTTGTAATTTGTCACACAACATGTGTCGCCCAACGCACAAAGTACAAAAACTAACATTTTCAGGAAACATGAAATAGTCTCAATTTTGTTCTACAAGTGACACAGTAATGAAAATATTCTGACTTGTGTAAGGGAATATCTAGATGTCAGTAACATAACTCTCTATAATCGCATACCTGTGTTGTCGTTATAATTAAATAAAATATGTTGGACTTAACAGGATTTGGAACTGTTACATGAACTTAATCGTATTTGGAACTGTTGTCCTGCAATGTGGTAGACTACGAAAGACAATGGCCTGCAAACATCTGTCATTGTATTTTGTGAAAACATTTTCAAATGAAGACAGAGTTTTAAAAACAGAGCATTATATACACAATTTTACTCACTTAGCACTGTTTCGTAATGTCCAAATCGTTATTTATTTTCAGACTGAGAAAAAACTTCTCCCTCATCCACTGAATGTCACCACAACCGTTATCTTCCTGAGGCACATCCTCTTGTGATAACAGAGAAGCTTAAGTTTCAAACAGTTCAGTGTAAAACATCAGATTACCTTACTTGTCCCAGTTTTCACCATAATGATTCCGAAGCAGGGTTCTTGATAATTTGCAATTTTTCATCTTGTACACTAACACCTGTAGGTATGACAGTAGGAGTTGTTTGAGACCACGAGCAGTATGTACACTAATATACTCACTAAGCACTGTTTCATACATGTACAATAACACTTAGCAACATTCAGAGAGTAATGTTCCTCCTCATTTCAGGACTTGTTGGTGTTTGTTTCTGCAGTTGTGTAACTGTACTACAGGACCATTGGACTTAACAAGGTTTGGTTCTGTGTTATTTCATGGACTTAACACAGTTTAGAACTGTACCTACAGTGGACTTACTGTAGTCTGGAACTGTATACTGTTTTCAGTGACCATTTTCTCCTGGAAATAATGCGTTGTGGAACTGTATCAAGTGCTACACTTATCCTCATGGATATATTCTACACAGCCGTGTTCCTAACTCATTTTCGAAAAATGGTGGGAACTTAGCGGGTTTTGGAAATTGGCGACTCACGTGCTAGTTTTAAAGCATGACTTACAGTTATTGACCACGACTAAGCGTGGTTTCCTTGTCTCTTTGCGTCGTGCAAATGTTGCTTCAAAATAGTCAAAATCATCTTAAGAAATTCTTGCTTTTATGGATTTATATTTTCATCACCATCGTAAAAATTTTACTTTTTACAAAAATAAAAATATATATTTAAAACCTTTTCGTCACTTAAAAGTTGATAACATAATAGCAATAATACTGATAAAAATATTTAAAGAGTTAAATTACCTACAGTTCTTTAAATATTTATAAAAAAAATTTTAAACATAAATATTTTGGAAATTATAAATGGTACAAAATGATGTTAACTGTCAGAGAGTTGGAAACAGACTTCATTAAAATTGTTGGTTCCTCGTTCAGCCTCCCAGCCCCATTTTCCCCCTCCCACTACCATTAATAATTTGCGAGAAAGAAGAGCCTAGCATAGGCGGCCTTCCTTACGTAAGTTAGGATTTTAAAGAGCCCCAAGAACATGCTAACGGCGCTTAAAGTAACTTACTCATTAATATTATCTTGTAGCAGAAAATTTATTATTTTATACATTTTTCAAACTCTTTGAGCTCTAGACATTATATAGGAGGACTTTACCGGCATATAAAAATTTCTTTCAACTTATATTTTTCACTCAATGCCATATCAGAAGCTAGATATCACTCATTTGATGTCTCACTAGTACAGATTACTTACTCCCACTTATTTTTATTAACAATCAAAACACCGTACCGTACGTAATAGCAACTAGCAACTGTAAAACCACCCCGGAAAATGTTTTAGTATTTATTTAGTAATTTTCAAGAAAACAGAAGCATTTCCTTGCAATTATTTTATATTCGCAACAAGCAATGCAATGCGGTGAATAATATTGTACTTGTTTTTTAGTTCCTAACGGCATCAATTTTTGGCTTGAGTAAAAACACAATACATATGAATGATTTTTACATGTTTTATGACACCAAATTTGCCATTTCAATTCTGACGCTTGTAATTCGAAAACAGCAGCGTATAAAATATTTTATCGGATGGAAAATTCAACAAATATGTCATGAGTTAGTTAAATATATCCCGTAAAGATATAAAAAAGAATTATATTCATACAACAGTAAAAGCGATTTCTAAAATTAACGTATAGATATTTAAATTGTAGTACAAAACGTGATATATAGAATATTTCCTTAAAAACGTTTCCTTCGACAATAATCAAAATTTTGCCACAAAAAATACAGCTAGTATTATATTTAAGATAACTACAAACATATTTTAATATTATTGTTTTATGCCATTGCTAAAGATGACGGTTTCGCAAATTGTGCCAACATACCCTTGAAAATACTGCAGTTTCTTGCGGCGTGTATGACTGGGTGATATACGTCAGACACCACGTAGATGTCTACAGACCAATTATAGGCAACACATATTGCAACAGCTGGATTCTAATTGGCTTAGTCAAATAGGGTAACAGCCTCACGTACAAGCAAAAGTCAGTTAAATTTTCAAAAGCTGAGCATGTGTTGAAATCCAGCAAACTGTCAAGTTTTCCCGCGATAAACCATCATCTCTAACCATTGTGCTGTAATTCCAACATAAGTTTTATTTGTTTGCGTTAAGGCTTTTTTTCCGAGGTTCATAAAAAAATCCCCCCAAAATTATGTTGTGGCAAAGAAAGTGTTTTCATAGTGTACAGCGAATTTAATAGAAGACAGATGGTACGAGGCAATTTTTAAATATATATTCGTGCGAGTTCTGTTATACAGATAACTGCTGTATTAAATAAGGTATATTTAATTGGAATTGTTTAAACGCATATAAATGTATAATGTTAAAAAATTCTTAATTATAGTTAGGGGATTGAATGTTTCCCCGAATGCAGTGACCTACACGATAGTGTTCACTGTTCTGTATATACTCAAGCCCCGACCGTGACTGCTGCTCACTAGGACAGCAGATAAACGAATAGACGTGACTTGAGTATGCATAGATTATTGGATTCTAACGTGCATGTCATTGAAATCGCGAATTTCTCGTTTCCGTACTTATTTGTAGAGACATGAACTTTTCGCGAAAAGAAATTTGCCTCACTTTGTGTCAGTGACTTGTGTGCACGTCTGCAGACTTGCTTCACGGACAGAGATTGGATGTTTTGACATTCGTGTGTCGTGGGGTTTTACACGCAAATCACAGACGTGTGGTGTTACAGTAACCTTATTGTGATTGGTACAGTCAAATGAGAAACGTCACAGTTCAAAGGCACGCTGCCAATAATCTATGAAGCAGAACTGCAGACGTGCACATAAGGCACTGGAACAAAGTGGGGCAAAATTCTTTTCGCGAAAAGTTTATGTCTCTACTTATTGGTAACAACAGAGAATAATTACCAATGCAGCAAAAATCGACGAGTTTAAACTATGCATGAAATTTCTGAGAGAGAGAGTCGAAAATATGTAACTACCATGTATGTTGCATCAGTATAGTAGCAAACACGCTTTGAAAATTGCGTAATCGGGACTCAAAGCGAGATCACGTTCTTCAACCGCGTACGCAATAAGGCTGACAGTTACTGGTCCACCACATACGTTATCGCCTCTAAGCTCAAAGTGATGAACTGGTAGCTGTCTTCCCCTAAACAACGTAGCAATTAACGAAACCCTGAAATACATTGATATGAAAAATTCAAGTTGCGAAACCGTATGAGAGAAAACGAACTATAGTACAACATTAATAAGAAATCGAGGTTAATTTGCGTATTTCTTAACAAGTAACCGGAAATTTTATGTTACAAATAACAGCATAAGACAACCTTTACTAATGCAAACTATTCGCTCTCAAATTTGTTTTAAGTGTCATTACTAAAGATTATGATTAAAGATGATGGTATATCGCGACAATGTTTTATGACAACATACCTACCCTTGAAAACTCTGTAGTTTCTATAGCAACATATATGATTCGGTGATATACGTCTGACACAATGTAGCTATCTGCAGACCAACAGCAGGCATAAAAAATTACACTATCGGTAGAGGTACGTCAATTTCGCGGATTCAACTGGCAGTAGCCTAGATTGCTCAGTCCTGTACGCACGCTCTGGATAGAGTCGATTATTCATTGGCTAACAACATTACAAGGGATAGCAAGTGACAGCCGCCAGATAATCACACACGTGGTTATGAAGTATATATTTTTGGCGTTCAACCTGACCTGGAATGTATTTCCGAAATTGACGTACCTCTAACGATCGGTATTCTTATTGGCTCAGTAAAATAGGGTAATACTTCCAAGTAATCTTCTGGTAAATTGAACGTGTGATGAAGTTCAGCGAACAGTCAAGTTTTCCTGCGATATACACTTAGGCCTATATGTAGGGACAGAAAAATTTCACGAATTCAATTACCTGTAGGGTATAATCGATTATACTACGCATACTCAAGTCCCGTTTATTCGTTCATTGTCTGTTGTTCTACTGAGTAGCAGCTAGTTGACTAATAGTCGTGGCTTGAGTATGCATAGTAGGCTACAATGGATTCTAACCTACAGGTCATTGAATTCGCGAAATATTCCTGTCCTTACCTATATGTAATATTTCTCCTTTAGAGTACAGTTTTTCTAAACAATTACAAACAGTTCTTCTAAACTGGAGCAAAATAAGTGAAATAACGTCTTACAAAGCAATACAAATTGTGATATAAAAACAATTTTTTGTTTCTTCGTCTCATATGCGATCGTTTACCATTCATCTGACAGCAACAAAACATTTTTGAACTGTGCGTGCGCCTTCCAAGCTTTCTGTCAACACACAATTACAAGGTAAGAGATGAACAGAACGGGAGAAGAGCACAGAACGGGTGAGGTACCCAAACATTTTAGGCAAGAAAACAAACATAAAATAAAATTTGATAGGTTGGGTGGGTGGTCGCAGAACGGTGTACGTGAAAAATTTGAAGTGGGTTGCAACACATTTCGGGAAAGCTAGTGTAATATCAGTGGTGTTCGGGTAAAGTGGTGTAAGTAGAGGCAGAAAGTTTTCACGAATAGAAATTTGCAACAAATAGTTTGGACGCCTCTTGCGCATCTGCAACACTGATTCATGGTTATTGGGCAGCGCGTGTTTGTGCACATGCGTCGCCCAATCGACTAAGCAAATCAGGTTTGAGTTAATGTGACACAACACGTCTCTGATTAGCTGTTAGAAATCAATACGCCTCAGAGTGTAAACATCCAATCACTGACCGTGAAGCATAGCTGCAGTTGTGCACGGAATTTATTGAAACAATGTGTTGCAAATTCTTTTTGCGAATATTTCTGTTCTCTACTTATACCACTTTACCCTAACACCACTGATATATAAAACGTTCACCTAATTATGCCGAAACCAGCTTCTACGATTGTGTTATCACGCATTTATAGCGATAAACTTTGATGTTTTTTTCGTTGAGGTATGGTCAGGAATTTGGACTTGTATCTTCGTGTCACGGAGGGAAATGCATATCCTATCTTCTTGTGGGTTGGAACACGACGAACGTAGCCCTTGAACTGTTGCAAGGACGAAGACAATTACTTTGTGCAAGAAGGTCTGGAGTTGGCGTGACATTACCACATCAAGGCCCGTGGCTAGTGAAGCTACTACAGCAAATGACAATCACGTGCTGCTTACGGACGGAGAGAATCGGTGAAAAGAAATGGGAGTCTTTTGAATGAAATCTCCTACTTATTCAACCTGCCAGCTGCATGCGCTGTATGCAGGTCCTCTCGCTCTGAAAACAGTTCCTGCATCACAAAACGCTTTTTTGCGGCAGAGAAAAATTTTGCTTCAAGTGGAATAAAATCGTAAGTTTATATTTTTATCAAATATGTTCAGTTTTGTAAACGAAATTTGTGAGCACAGCTTCCTCTTACAAAATTATTTTGGCCCTCATAGTTTTCTCGTAACAGTGCGTCAAAGTCAGTGTTTGCGTGTTATATACACTGCCATACAAATATAGAAAACCAATTGAACTACTTAAATAAAATTATTCACGGTTATCTTAATATCCATGATCTACGTAATAATAAATTATATAAATCCACAACATAGTATTTAAATTAATAAAATCGTAAAGGTACAGGCGGAAAAAATTGCAAATTCAGTATATACTTAAAATACAAAAATTGTTCTCTGGGAGTTGTGTAGCGTGTTGTTACGTAGCATATTACATGATTTTTTACTGTAAATCACTTCAGTTTAGACAATTGGTTTTCATAATTTGCATGCGAGCGTAACATATAAACTTTGGCTTTGACGCACCGGCATGAGGAAACTGTTTGAACTAAAATAGTTTTTGCAAGAGGAAACTGTACAAAATCCGGTCGTGAATTTTTCACGGAAGGAATTTTGCCCCGGCATGTTCCAGTGCCATTTGAAATTCTGCTTCGTAGTCAGTGATTGGATGTTTCATATCTTACGTTTCTTGTGATTCTACCTTCAAATATCAGACGTGTGGTGTTGCTGGAACTTTATTGCGATTGGCTCAGTCACATGTGAGACGTCACTTCCAAAGCTACGCTACCAGTAACCATGGATCATAGCTGAGGATGCGTACACAAGGACCTGAAACAAAGTGGGGTGGGGTGGGGGGAAACTGACCCACACGTTACCTTGGCAACCGCTCCCGCACACATACATACAATACACATCGTCACTTGGAGAGATTATCCCTGGACGCCGACCCTAAAAATCGCCCTCGCAACCGACCATATCTTCTGTGGCTACAATCAAACTGTTTCTGAATAACACCAAAATGCACGGTGCAGCCTAACTTTACAACTAATTTTACCAATTTCTGGTGCAAGCATCCCGTCAGAACAAATTAATAATGAAGTGTTTATGCAAGCCAGTGAATTTCGGTGAAAAGAATTATGTAACAGTTTGTTTCAATGCCTTATGTGCACATCTTCAGCTCAGCCCCTTTGTTTTGAACTCTTAACGTTTCGAGGTTCTACCCGCAAATCATAGACTTTTGGTTTCGTAGTTACCTTGCTCTGATTGGCTCAGTCAAATAAGCGACGTCTCAGCACTTATACATTCTGCCAATAACAATGAAGCACAGCTAAAGATGTGCAGGTAAGGCATTGAAACAAACTGTCGCGAAATTCATTTCTCCAAAAATCACTGGCTTTAAAATTAAAACAATTAAAAAAAATTTTTTTTTTTCAAATTCTTAATTAATGTAGATATTTTGATCGAAAGATTGTCAATAAATTAACCTGTATTACGGAACAAAAGTTGAACGAACATACATACAGAATGGATCAAACAGTAAACAAAAAAGTATGACTTTGTTTTGCAAGGAGACAAATATTACAGCCGGAAAAAATATTTTCAGTTGTAAGAGACCTTTAGTCTAACCTTGAAATAAAAGAAAATGCAAAACTTGGGGACGTAACCAAGATTTTAAGGTTTATATAACCAAGTAGTTTAGTAATGTTGCCAAACTTGACTCTTCTCAATATTTCGCCATCTTTTAAAGTGTAAAAATAATATAAAATGTGTGCTATGTTCACTTTGCCATCGTATATAGGTTATTTCATTAACTTTTTATTAATTTAAATTATACTTGTTTATCTTCTTAAATTTAAGCAGTAGGCCTACGATAAGTTGACAATGGGAAGAGTTTATTAACAAATAAATAATTAGACAGATTACTGAAAACAAAGTTCTTACGTAATCGGAAATATTCAAACGAGGGGATTTAAACAATACAATAAAATTAATCCCAGCAACAGAACGCGCTAAATATGAGAAACATTTTTTGAATATTGTATACAGTTGTGAATAGTTTCAGGAATGTCAATCCAATAATACATAATTTAAAAATATACGGGTATTAATTTGTCTAAGTGCTTTTTGAAAGTTTGTTAGTCCTATATTCAAAGTGAGTACTTCTGCACTAAAACAGAATGTAAAATAAATATGAATTGTTACTGTCGGTAGCTTTAAGCGGTAGACTGAGAACTAATACAGGATCAAACGTACTATTTTACTGGAGGATTAGCAGCCACTCGATATTGAATCTTCCCGAATCTTCAGAAAGTATTATAGCATACCTCTAACTCGCTCAAAAAATTAAGAAAAGTATTGAACACTCATAATTAGAGACACTAATTTTTGCGATAATAATTTTACACCACTTTCTTGCGGTGCCTTATGCGCAAACCTGCAGCATTGATACGTGGATAAAGATTTGACTTTTTTTTTTCACCTTGGGCTTCAACCCATCAGTATGACCCGGTATTTTTCGCAAAAAGATTTTTGCCCCACTTTGTTTCAGTGTCTTACGTGTACAAACTTCATGATTATTGGCAGAGTGTTTTTGTGCAGAGTCGTTATTCATTTGACTGTGCCAATCAGTACACGGATACTGCAACACAACACGTCTGTGGTTTGCGGGTTTAACCTCCACACGCTGGGTGTTACGGCATCCAATCACTGACCATAAAGCAGATATGCAGGTGCGCACGTAAGGCACTGAAACAAAGTGCTGCAAAAATCTTTTCGCAAAAACTACCGGACCCTACGCATTAGTAGAGACCTGAAAAATTCGCGTTTACTTTTAGGCGCAAGCTAGTATTCCAGCAACTATAGGTCTGTATATATTGGCCGTTGACTTACTCGATACTTCCTGAATGTAGCTGAGCCAATAATAAAACTGCAACTGAATACAGGCCCATTTCACTGTGTCAGCGAGCATCTAATTAACAGCTGCTGTCTGTACGATTTCACAAATATTCTCGGAGGCTAGCCTACATGGCTGTGAACACACGAATTCCGGCCTCTACCTATTACCAGACATGTGGTGTCGCAGTAATGTTGTTCTGACTGACATAGCCAAATCAGGGACGCCTCTACACACATAAAACCTGCCAAGACCACGCAACAGAGCTGTATAAGGGCACATTAGGTCTTGAAACTAAGGGTGCAAAACTGTTTTCCTGAAAATCTGCTGTCCCCTAACCATTAATCAGATTTGCAGCTAGCCGTGCACATAAAGCATCGAAACCGAATTGGGGAAAAATATTTCCGTCATAAAATCGTGGCCATAATTTTCGGCTTTAGGGTCTTTGAATGTCGGGCCTTCCGGCCACCCACCAAGGCGATTCGGGTTCGATTTCCGATGTAGTCGGTCTCTAGATACTCTAATGCGGGTCGGTGGGTTTTCTCGCGGATCTCCCATTTATCGTACTCCCCCATTCCGGCGCTGCTAGTACTCACACCATATCACCCGTCACCTGTGCCAGTGAGCTTGATGCTAAATGCTGACAAAGATCACTTCACTCATTCTTAGAATGTTATAGTTCACTTGTGTACCGTATATTTCAATAAGAAATGATTTTGTAAAGAAGTGGAGCTATTTTTGCGCCGCCGGGTGTATTTTGTTTTCTGCAGCGTCACTGCTGCGCGCACAGGTAGACGACACCATGTCAGGACGCAATTAGTCCACTCTTTGCAGGTAGTTCTCAGCTAAACCTCTTAAGAGCGGCTCGCCAATCTCGTGGCCGCATTCAACCCGTGGACACCACCTCATTGTTGTCCTCTCATGCCTCGGGAAGTATGTGTACACGAGCGCGGGCAATTTGACCCCTGGGCGGACGAGAGAAAGACACAGCCGCCGGCTAAGATTAGCTCCTGCACTTGAAAGTCGCGTCAGACCTCACGACGTTACTCGAGTGGCACATGAAACCTCTCCCATCAGAGCTTCGACGTCAAGACGACAAACTAGAGGCTGCGTCCCTTAAGATACACGGGAAAAATATTTCGTGGTAGCTACAAAATATTTTGTTGCATGCCAAATATTTTTTGCTCTCGCCACAAAACTAGTTTACTTTCGCCACAAAAAATTTTGTACACCAGCAACTTTTTTTGTGTTAACTATAAATAATTTGTAAAGGAAAACTTCCCACATGTTTTTCATTCAGTGGTGCTGCCTGTGTGCCTAATTATATAATTTGCAGACCTTTTTCACTATGAACTTCAGTATTTTGTTTTTGCTAGGGAAATCCTTGAAAAGCCAGTTGCCTGGGAAATTCTCAGTCAAAAATACGTAGTCAATGCTTAGAGGCACCGATATTTTGTGGGCAAAATTTTTGCAGCAACTTTTCTTTAATGCCTTACGTGCATACCTGAAGCTCTGGTTTATGGTTATTGGCAGCGTGTTTCTTGTGCAATGACGTAGCTAATTGGGCTGTGCCAATGAGAATGGGACTACTACACCACATGTTTGTGATTTGCGGGTAGACACTTATGACACTGACCATTATGAAGAGCTGCAGATGTAAACTTAAGAGGGTGTGGTACATAATTCAGAGCTAAAAGCATTAATCTCTAACTGTAGGTTTCTTGAAGCCAATTTGCGAAAATTAAACAATAGCAATCCTAGAGAATAGTTTTAGCCAACAATTTAAACAAACTTGTTTCCACTGTTACAAACTTCTGAGACATAATCTCTGACGCCGGAACATCGTGCATTTAACTGCGGCGCACGAGATCACTCGTAATGAATTAGTAATTCTGGATAAATATGTACTCATAAAGTTGGCAAAAACAATTATCTAGGATTGTCATTGAGTATTTTATCCATATTGGCTTCGAAAAAAGCGCAGATATCAATTGATATTTTGAGGGTTTATTTATCAACCACGCGCTCTTAAAGCATTGATACGTGTTGCTGTGAAATTTTTTTCACCCAAGATGAGAGGCTTTATATGTCCTTGTAACGTAAGAAGTCATAGCCCCGTATTCGTAACTGTGATAAGAAAAAAATTAAATTTTATATTTTATTTTATTCAGGTCTTATAAATCAACTACGTTGTTAAATACAACTGTTTAACATAATATTTTAATTATAATTATTTGGAAAAATGTATTTCGTTGCTTTAGAATTGCCGCTATCATTGCGCTTTGGTGACCGCCCACTTAACACAAGACCACCTTGATTTTTCATAATATTTGTTGGTTAGCTATTTTAAATGTTTAATATACTGTTCAGTGGCTTATTTCTCTTAACATACTAACACGTAATGTATACGAATACTCATTAACTTGCAACAAAATGCGTTACCAGAGAATGTGGTATGAATATACAATATTATTTCCCACAAACCCGGAATTCCGACTGACTACAAAATTAACCTAATTTTCTTTCAAATGAAATTCTTCTAAGTTTGGAAACAAACATGTCTGCAAGACAAATCCTTATACGTTTGAAATGACTTGTAACAGAACAAAATAAATTTATGTAATATTTTCAAAAAAATTTTTGGAGCACGAAAACTGTTACCAAGACTACTAGAATGGTTTCGTACGGTATTGTTTAAATTGTATAGTAAAGAGGAATATTATCATTTCTAAAACTGCAAAGAAATTCTTTGTGACAACAGACGCGAAGTGCCCTACTTTCATCTTCTAAGTTATGTTCGTAGTGTTGTCTTGTTTACATTAGTTTATGTCTCTGTGTTCATTTGTGTTGCTTCTTTGTCTTTGCCCACCATTGCCGCCATTTTCAAATACCTTTTGTATGACTTTCCTTTTTTCGTTTTATTGGTTTTCATGACATACCGACCGTAATCATACTTCGGAAATATTTTATGTGTGGTAACTACACCTAAAAGTATTAATTGGTGGTTTATTTACTATTATTTTTGCTTATCGTGTCGTGATTAGTCATTTTTGTAATCGTGGGTTTTCTGCTAACTAATCAGTCGCTAGCAATGTGGTTTATCAAACAATACACATCAATTTGTAAATTTTACATTTTTTTTATTGAACACTGTATCTCATTGCAATATTAGTTGCAACAGCACTATAATTTTTTATGAATGATTTGAATTATAATGCCTAAAAAATATCTTTATAATATAACGAAGCGGGATGTCACCGATTTTAAGATTTTCAGACGCTCGTGTAGGTAGTAATTTCTATCCAACGGATTGGGTTTCAATTACATTTCTTACCCAGAAAAATTTCATGACATAAGTGTACGAAAACGTTTTTTTTTTCCTTTGAACGTTAGTAAATTATTCAGTTATTATTTTTTTTTATTTCATTTACTTATTTTCTGCTAAACAGATCTTGTATCGCAATTTAAAGATATGATAAAAATGTTACTGTTTGAAATTTATAATACATTTTTCTAGGATGAATGTTTTCTCTTTCTCACAACACTCATTGTGGCGATGCTCAGAAAATGGTATCGAAAAACATATTACGTAATTTCTTCTGTGAATTTCTTTTGGCTTTCTTTAAAATATTAGTGTCGGAGCATATACTACCGGTATTCATTTAAATGAATATCATTCAGTTCTGCTAATATCTTCGTAGGAGTGTAAAAGCTGTCTTACAGGTTAAGATCTCTATTCAAACATCGGAAATGAAAATATTATATTCTTTAATGTCCCTGCACCATGGAATTGGCTTAAGAACGAGAAATGAAAGCAGAATATTTTCGTTTGAAAGTTGAAAGGACAATCTAAAGCAGTTTGTCTCTCTAGAGCATCAAAGAGATTCTGCCAAAGTAACCGCAAATACTATGATAATAATGTCTGAAACTAAGATAAATTTACGTTTTGAAAATTTCGCTCATTATTTTATACAGCAAACAGATGTTTTGCCATTATTTTCACGAATCATATCTCGTTATATACGTATATTTTATACTTTTAAAATATGTGAAAATGTATAAATTCAGACTACATTCATTTCATAAAAGCTTGCTGATGTAAAAAATCTTTGCTTTTGTCGAGCAGGGCATTGAAGTAGTAATTCAATGTCTTAGGTCGATACAATTTTTGATACATTTATATACCTACTCTTAAAAGTAGGAAAACATTAATCAGTCACAAGTTGAAAAATCTATTATTTGTTACAGCTTATAGTAATTCCGGTGAAATATAATTTCGTGGCTCGAAAGCAAGGCGTACCGCTTCGTGAAGCGTTATTGGTAGTCTAATTATTTATTTCAATAATATTCCCGTAGTATCAAAATACTTTTTTGAAGTAAAATGATTGTAAGGAACACACTTTTTTTTTCAAAGTTAAGTAGTGTAAATCTTGCATCCTAAACGCTGTAACTAGCTCCATTGTTACTGCATATTCAAAAAAAGAACTGTTTAGGGACCATATTCCAATCTAAAGAACTCAAATCCATTTTATTTGAAAACTAATTTTTAAAAAAATGCTGAAACTAAAAATAAACATTTTAAAGAATTCAATAAATTTTTTAAAAATACAAATAATTTTTATTCTTTAATTTAGGAGCATGTCATTGTTGCCTGCAAAGTCTTTATCCATTGTGATATTTTTGAGTTTGGTATATAAGTTGGTTTAAGTGTAGCCGTTAAAACGGAAACATGCAAAATATGACTTTAACAAGCCATTACGCGAAAACTATGGGAGATAAAAAAATTTCATGAGAACAAAATTTAGTCACATTTTGTGTCTAAAATACGAAAAAAAAAATATCTGGTACACATACAAAATAAAATAATGATGATGAAAATTGCGGTAGACCGCGCCCTTAAGTTGTGGTCTGATTTTGTTGTTAAAAATCTTAAACTAAAGTGAACAATGCTCTATTTCTGGAATACAATTACAGTTTGTTTAATTATTCATAGTCCTCACAGAATTAGCTTTTTCATCACAGGGTTTTAGCTATGGGAGTAAATTTGAACTTAGTTTTTGATACATTAAAAATATATTTAATATTACATTAAAACATAGTTATAACTAAAATAATTTACTACTGCGCAGTATCATACTTTCTTAATTTTAATTACGTTTAATGGTTAAGTTATGAGAACAGTATTTTGGTTTGCACACATGAAATCGGTTTTGTGCCTAAGTATTTTGTAAATTTCGTTCTTGTCTGCCCACATTAAGTCCTATGAGCAGGTAGAAAATTAAAAAATAAAATTATTACCTTGTGTGGGGGAGAAATTAAAGACATTTGCGTCTGTGTCAATGGCGACATTATTACCAACTTTGTCCCCTTGTTGTGTCGCAGAACAGGTTGTACGACGACTCCCTGAGGCCAACTCCATTTCGTCGATTAATTCCGATTTAGTTCAAAAGGAATCGATCACCCTACTGTGTACTCATTTTCATCGCATACGTGCAAAACCGGCTCTTATCGGTCCGTCAGCTAACCGAATGCGCTTATGAGCTTTTTTTGTTTTACCGAGCGTTGGCTGACTAACTTGTGATTAGACAACTTTGATAAAAACATTTTAAAAACCTTCTCCCAGGGCATCCTGAATTTCCGCGTAAAATGTGAATCACATCAAAAGCGAATCAGTCCTTTATATGAAGCTTTCTGAACAGCAAATATTAATTAATTCCTAACCTTTATTTGTCTGCAATACAATTGAAAATCAGTTGAGGGTATTTATAGCCACTTCCGCTTTATTGTTTCTACGTCTACGTGATATTAAATACGGCTTGAGCTGATTAGTACGCACTGTTTCCTATAAATGACACAATTTTTATTTAAATTAAATACTGTGAATTAGCAAAACATAATATTTTGCATTTCTATTGCTGCTGTCTTAACAAATTCTGTAAAATTTTAGTCATTTTATTATTGCGTCTAGTTAAATGAATTTTTTAGTAAATCATGCCCTTGTTTCTTATAATTTCCACTTCATGATCACAATTTGCCACAAAACACGCCTTAAAATTGAAATAATTAATT
Organism: Medauroidea extradentata; assembly: GCA_003012365.1. NCBI lineage: Eukaryota > Metazoa > Arthropoda > Insecta > Phasmatodea > Phasmatidae > Medauroidea > Medauroidea extradentata. The sequence goes on from PNEQ01043840.1 coordinate 84,026, forward strand.
TATTGTTTTATGACCTACTCGTTTAGCTTCGTTCCTTTTCTTTCAATGCATCAAGGGGTCATATTTTATGTACCTCTATGTTTCACAGTGCCGTATGACTGAAACATGTATCCAGCATAGTTCCTAAAAATGTATATGCTGAGTAACTTTAACCTATGCATTAAGATGAATGTCATAAAAAGAATATTCAAGAAGTCTGCATCAATCAAAACTCGCCAATGAATTTAATAAGTGATAATACGTTGATTTGCAAAGACAGTGAAATAAATCTTAATTTAAACAGAATATTTGGTTTTTCTTTGTTCGTTAATTCAGCACTTAGTGTGCAGTTGCATGGGCAGTCGTTTTAATTTATTTATACATGGTCAGGAAATATTGACCTGGTATTACTATTAGTACCTTTCTAGAAACCTCTAAATGATTTTCGGATATAAAATCCTTTAATATTAATAGTCTAAAATATTTTTTTACGTTATAATACATTTTACGAATACTGTGTTTTCTCGTTTTCTAAATTATACAGCACCGGTTTACAGTTTAAGACCACCATTTAAAATTATCAAACAGCTCACAGGACCGAAAGCTGTTCTGCAATATTGATTCTAATTTTCGTTAATATTCTTACCCATATGAGAAGATAATCCAATCAGCCGCAATTATAGGCTATGTAAAATTTAGGAGTTATTCATTTTTAAAAATACCATGCAACCAAAAAATTACCACATTTTACAATACATTAAAATGTTTGTGTCCTAAACTGTTGTAGTTAAATCGGCATTCAGTTTTTAATTCGCGAATAAAAGTGTGCTTGTAATTTTGGTTGAATAATAAAAAAAATTCTGAAAAATTTCCACAGAAAAGTTGAGCACATTGTTTACAAACACTGATCAGTAATCTCTGTAAGGCCAAAGGGCTGCAAACAGTTGAAAACTGCATCCAACCCCACACGCAAGCAAAATGGACTTTCAATGCCACGTGTTGAGGATAAAATGAACATCATGCAGGAATAAACCTAGCTCGTTCGGCAGTAAAGTTTTGAATTATTGAATATTGCGTAAAAAGTGCATTTTTTTTTTTCATTTTCATAAATGTGCCTAATTTTTGAACGGTTTCAGTTTATTCAGTATTTTTATAATTTTTAAACGTATACCTCTTTAGGGGTCTCAACAACCCCCCCCCCCCCACGTTATTGGAACTACTAGACTAGACCAAACTGTTAAATAGGGGTACGTAATGTAACATATTCTTGAAAAATCTCACACCTGAACTTACTTCTCAGATGCGAGGAATCAGTACGCCGAAAGTACTGTAGCCGACGCACTATAATTTCCTTATTTCTGTAGGGTCTGTGAAACCGATCCCACACAGAAATAATAATAATGCCAAAATGTCGGGGGTGAAGACATTAATCGGAAGGAATGTTCCAGTATTAATGTTCAGGTGACATGTGATGCAGAAGAAATATCTACATGCGTTACCGTCTATTGATCTGACTGTGTAAACAAGGAAAGGCTATAGAGAAATTCTATACGGGATATAATATACTGATATGACAGCTTTGCTTGTTTTATAATCCTTGCTTTGTCTAACCCACATTAGATAGAGCACTGATACTATTTTTGAGCTGCAAAATTATACCAAACACCTTGAATACCTATATGAGCTCTAGGACATGGAGTAGGGGAAGGTGAAGATTGGTGTGTTGAAGAGGAGAGAGAGATTTTGGTCAGCGCTTATCGCCGAGGTCTTTAGCACTGGTGAGGGATGACATGAGGTGAAACTGGAGCAGCGCCGGAATGAAAGGGCGGGGGAAACAGGAGATCCCTGAGGAAACCCGCCGACAAACGGCATTGTCCGGTACGATTCCCACATACGAAAATCCGGGGACCGACCCAGCCTGGGATCGAACCCGGATCGCTTTGGTAGGAGGTGAATGGTCTGACAATTCGGCCACCGCGGCCCCCGTATTGAAGAGGAAGATCATGCACAGTTATAAATTATATGAGAACAATTCATGGTGAACAGAAGGTACGTGATATGTTCAAGTTAATTTAAAATGTATGGTGTAAATATATATAGTAAGTGAAAAACGTATTTGAAATTATTCCAAATATTATGTGTAGTAACTGTAGTACGTAGCAAGAAAGTTACATCATTCCTCTAAAGTCTAAACTGACACTAAACATGTACAACAAATTAGCGACATCTAAAAGGCTCAAATCAGGCAGTTATATACAACTATAAATCAAGAGGGACTCTATGATTCGGATTGTATTATCTTAATTAAAAAGTGACCGTAAGGAGAACTTCAAAAGAAGGAAGGGAAGATGCTCCCGAAAATTCTGAGACCTCAGAAACCATCTGATGGGATCTTGAAGTAAAAAAACTCTATAGTTACAGCGGAAATATCACGGACACAATGCTAAAACAGAGATTGAAATTTTATGGACATTTACAAATAATGAACGAAAATCGACTGAGCAAAAATAACTTCAATTGCGTTATACGATTAAAGTCCACCATTAAGTGGGTTGAAGGATTCATAAGAGATGGACAAGAAACCGGTATTACTCATTATCCAATACAGATGAGAATTTAGAAGCAAAGTCAACGATACGTAATAATTTGGTGAGAAACCACTCAAAAGGAAGCCCCATACATTTCCGAGGAAGAGAAAAATAGTGTAATAATAATAAGGTTCTAGGACGACAGGTAGAAGACAGGCCAAGAAGCTCGAAGTTCTACGCAGTCCATAGATGAACAAATTCGGAAGGAAATATGTAGCATGTATGTTGCGATACAGATATGAGAAAAATATCCCGATGGATTGTAGGCTCATCACAAGGCTTGTGGAAAAAGTTTACACCAGCTTGTCGTGTTCAAGGCTGCTTGTCTGTGACAGTAACTGTGTGTGATCTAGGACTAGACTCAGCAAGTCTTACCACCATAGAGAACTGGAAGCAGCGTTTCTAACTACTCCAGAACATCACCACTACACCGTATTATTATATATGTTTACGACTGACTTATAGATATTAGTGCTGTATTGCACTGCGCGCAAAACACTTATACAACTTCACGTGTAGATGCCACTTCACTTTTGTTATACTACCTATAGTTGTATCTCCGGTATTTCCTCATCAACACTACCGTCGGGATTTGTAAATTAAATTTAATTACAAACAAAGTTATCCCTACCCCCTGAAGTGAAGTGGTTGCGTTTTATTTGTTTTACTAAATATCTATCCTTATGCATTCCATGCTTTCTTTTAAAATGGCGGACCTAAAACACAATACTCTCTCACGTACAATGCTAAGATAATAAACTGTCAAAATTAAAATAAAAATTGTGAATGGTTAAACAGTCCGTGAGATAGTAAAAATCTACATTTTTTAATTAAAAAAATGTACGTATAAATAAAGTACGCAATATTTCCTTGCATATTATTTTGCTCATCAGATATAACATTACATACTTGTGGACTTGAGCGTATTTCTACTTCAGTAATATCTTTTTAAACCCTTTGAATGTTCTACTAGGGGGCAAATAACTATGTTAAGTAAGAAAATATAGCTCCATTTTAATACGAGCAATACTTGTAGACACATAATAAATCAATGCTGTACTAACCATTGTTTTTTTTTTTTCGTATTAATTAATGTGACCTAAATTATACTTTTGTCACTTGTGTATGTCTTCCTCATTTTTGGTGTAGGCGATGCAGTTTACTTCAAGAGGGAATTACCTTTCTCCACGTGGATTTTTTTGTATATTTTCTGTAATATTCCTGTGACAAACCAAAACAAACAATCACATAATAAATATAACCAACACACCGCCTCACTGGATAAGAACAGGTATGGTGTTCTGAACGGCCATTAAAATACAAACAATTCAATGTAGTAACATACAATAACCTGTTCTTTAACTTTTGAAATGTCATGATGAAACCACACCCACACCTGTGTTTGCATAGTTTGTTTGGACTAACCAATCATGTTCTCTGTGGCTAGCGCAGACACATTGTAGGCTCTAGTGTATTTTAGCGCCTACACATTACAGTTGATTTTACTTGTGTACTACTGATTTTTCTTTGCCCCCTTTTGCTTTTCGCCCGTTTACCTGCATTGCAAATATTTTTTGGACGTGTACCGCACGTGTACATAGGAGTGCTGAGAATATGCATATAGTGAAGAAACTTTCCATGTATTATAGTTACTTATCCTATTGAGATATGCAATAATGTAGCACGTACAATGTAAATGCCACCTTTGTGTGGAAATGATCCTATTTTTTTCGTTGAAATTCCCGTATCACTTATTGGTTAATTCCTTCCATTTCATGTAAAAGAAGAGTAGCAAACTTAATTTTTGCTGGTTACTTCTAGCTTTCTTTTCTACCTCCACTATTTCTAAGACGTTTGTATACAGTTGTATAAATCGCTCACTCTGCACTTACGCACGTCAACAAAGTAACAGAATACCCTACTAGACATAGTCATATGTTTACATTAACGAAACATTTCTCGTTGACTGAAGTCATTATGGAAAATGTTTTTGATTTCGACACATATGTAGACTGTAATTTAGTACATTTTGGATGATACAATGTTATGCGCATGAAATTAGGCACCAAATAAACTCTTTGGTGCATTAACCTCGAATAAAATTATCTGACTTAGGACAATTTCAAACACACTTCTTCAACATTGTTATATAACACTGCTGATCATATTATTACTACAGTTTTATAATTTCAATGATGCATCACTACTCTGGCCTGGTAGTTTCTGAGACTTTAAAACTATTAGTCAATTAACACAAGTGTTTAAATGAAATTTGCACACACTAAGCGTATGAAAACAATGAGCGAAATCCCTGTATTTGCTTTTTAAGAATTATATTTTAGTTAAAGACTCTTTCTGTTGGAATGAATGATTTTGAGTTATATTGAGGACGTACACGATTCTACTGAAATGCAATATGTTAATATGTTGTCAGTACGTTATCGAAAAATTAACTATTACGGGCAACATAAAATAGATATACACCGATAACATTCTAGATAATATTCTGTTTATTTACGTGTTCATCAAAAACGTTAATTGCACCAGTTTGATGTCAAATTACGATATCTTAAATTTGAAAATATTTACACACTGCAGAAAGTAAACTTTATATATAAATGTTGTTTTCACTAGTAAATACGTGCTGAAAATTTTCTTTTAAAAAATTATTTTTCGCCACATTGGCTGTAGCAAAAGTACACTGTAAGCAAATATTTGTATATTAACTTCACATATGTAAAGCAGAACTAATAAAGTAGATTTGGTAAAATTGTTTCACTTACATCATTGGTAGCGTCCCTATATATTTTTTGTAAAAAAGTCAATTTATGCTGACGTCACCAGACTTGTGAAGTAAGAGGACTTAAAAATTTACTTTACTTGCAATTTGAAGTGTGGGAGGTACAGCATGCTGTGTATGAGTTAAAAACTTCCCATACTGTGCATACTAAGTTTTCATACAGTCTAATGCAAAATAATCGTAGGAATGGAATTGGTTTTTAGTAGTATGAAGAAATAGTTTTGTGGGATAATTTATTAGAATCTCTAGTTTTTAGAAAACTAACAAAAATTATACTAACTCTTTGTACGCGGCATCAGAAATTCTTTTTGCGCGCTCGATATCCAAACCAGATACACGTAGTTGGATATAGATACGGTCCCCAGACAGATTTTTACAAGTGTTAGGCTTTTTATTTGGACCAGCACGACAATGGCTTCAAAACAAAACAATACAACATAAATAAAACCCATTATTCTGAAACCGAAAATTACTTTTCAAGCATTGCTGCCGGGCAGCACGCAATATACGGTATTATTGGAAAACTATAATTGAACTGTAATCAAACGCCTCCAAATAGCTCACAAACTAAATAAGTCGTGTTTCAGCTAGGTTTGTTATTAAACCTCATAAATATTGTTACCTGTTATTTATCCTTAAATTTTAAGTTAAGTTCAGTCGTTTTCTTATATGAAATGGTGACTATTATATATCGTCATTAAAATTTGTAAACGTTTACATTTAAGTTCCACAACATTTTGTTAGTTTTTTTTGTGTAAGCTCATAAGTAAGTTATTTTGTAAGTCGTTATTATATTGGGGGTTCATAAGTTATTATTAGGTTGGGGGGTTTCACTCAGATGGTAGATACACTGCGGGTTTATTTAGATATATTTAGGGCTAAATGACTTAAGACAGTTATGGTTAAACGGGCATTTACTATACTACAATGGCAGGTACTCTGAATACAAAATAGGTTACAAGAGTTCCTGTTTAAAACTTGCTAAAAATTTTAACAAAATTTTGAGGTAGCCTAATTATTTATTTAGTAACACGGAACCAAAAATGTATATATTGTTACCTATAATTTGACCCTGTACATGTAACTTTTGTTCAACATATTTTTCAAAATGTGTGTTAAGGTTTGCTTTTTTTAAATTATTTTATTTTTTATTTTGTTGTACAACTGATCTTGAAGTAAATGAAAATGCTTTATGAATTTTTGCCTTTGAGATTTGAAGGATTGATCCATGGAATTTTTAAACGCCTAACTCGTTTATCGGATAAAATAGGCTTCAAGATCAGTTATAAAACATGCGGCTAAACTAAAAGAAGACACACACAACAACATTAGTTCAAAATGTTCAAACAAGCATCATAAACTTTTGGCATGTTGTTGCGCTGCATAAATAATTATATAAATGAGATAATTTTTGAAAGAACTGTGCAATGGGAGTGCATGACTGGATTTATTTGTTTTTGGACATACTCCATTGCGAAATAAATGAATGTCACAAGAAAACTAAAAGTAAAAATAAGACAAGAAAACATAAATAAGCAGAGTATGCTTTAGTCATCAGGATACATACACAACATGAAATTCCAAAACTGGAATCTTGTCAGATACGACGAGGAACAAACAGAAAATAAAAGAAATTACAAAAATATAAAAAACCCAAGTTGACATGCGACACAACGATGAGACGAAACAAAAACACAAACAGAAATACAGAAAACGACACAACGATGAGACTAAACAAAACACAAAGATGTCGGACACAAACAGAAAAAATAACAAACAACACAAACGATGAGACGAAATAAAACACAGTAGTTTTCCAAACAGTCGCACTCGTGTTCTTGAACCCTGTGTGTCTACCTGATGACGGGAACAGATTCCAGTTCCTGAAACGTCGTTCATACTGACTGCCAAATGGTCAGACCATTCGCCTCCCACCACCGCGATCCGGCTTCGATTCCCAGTGGGATCGGTCCCCGGAATTTTGGTTTGCATGTGGGAGTCGTGTCAGACGATGCCGCTGGTCGTTGGATTTTCTCTGGAATCTTCCGTTTCACCCACCCATTCATTCTGGCACTGCCCCTTACCCACCCCATGTCGCCCCTCAACAGCGCCAAAGACCACGACGTTGAGTGCTGACCAAAATCTCTTCATTTACTCACTCGCTAAAGACCACGATGTTGAGCGCTGACGAAAATCTCTTCATTTACTCACTCGCCAAAGACCACGATGTTGAGCGCTGACGAAAATCTCTTCATTTACTCACTCGCCAAAGACCACGATGTTGAGCGCTGACGAAAATCTCTTCATTTACTCACTCGCCAAAGACCACGATGTTGAGCGCTGACGAAAATCTCTTCATTTACTTACGCGCTAAAGACATCGATCATGATCTCTGACCAAGCTCTCTTTATTCACTTACTCTCTAAACACTTCGATGTTGAGTGCTGACCAAAATCTTTTCATTCACCTAGTCGCTGAAGACCTCGATGTTGAACGTTGACCAAAATGTCTTCATTCTCTTACTCGCTAAATGCCTGGATGTTGTGCGCTGACCAAAATGTCTTCATTAGGTTAGACCTCGATGTTGAATGCTGACCAAAATCTCTCTCTAAAGAGCAGCAAAATGAAATTACAAGAATTATAAAACTTAAAAGGCAAAATTGGAATATTCAAAACTTTTACAAAAATTGTTTGAACTTTTCTTTTTGTATAGGTTAATTTGCACCCATAGAACTTTGCGATTCATAGTGATTTATTTCAATTCGGTAAGTCAGTTGGTTTTCCTTTATAGCATAAAGCCGTTTTCTGCAAATTTGGGCTTTGATAGGCCGGTATACAAAAACGTTAAAAGCTAAAAAAATTTCGTTGCCGTAAAAATTGTCACAGCGTAAGTCTACAAAACAAACCATAGTGCCAATATAAAACTTACAGAAACGAATACTTTTTTCGGTGGACTTCCTCTGTAACTCCTCAAGCAATTCACGGAACTGGTGCATTATCAGCTGCTGACAAACAGCGTCAGAGCAGGGAGTGTTATTAGCTTGTCATTGATGTTTGCTCTGGCAACTGCTCCAATCCTCTGTCAATGCCTTGCAGTGTTCAAACCCACCTCACGTCTGTCTACAGATTGCATTGATCCCACGTTCCTTTACTTAATTGCATAGCAGCAGACGCATAGTTTGAGCAGACGCAATCTCAACAAACAGCAGTCCGTTTGTTACACCACGTAGGCACGGAAGTTCTACGTCTATCACCCAAAAAGTACGTTTACTTTATAGTTTCGCGGACAATTATAACAATCGTGTAAGATTTCACTCCGAGGCTGATCAAACACAGTTTTTTATTAGTGCAAAGAAAAATATGCAACTGCGTTGCGTCTAAATGTGTTTTAGTTGAACTAAACACGTACACGCAAAGTGCAAGAGGTCACTTGATGGGGTACAAAATGGATTTAAATATGCGACTAGCAAATACTCCGCACGTTTACTTTGTTCGCATATGCGCAGTTTTAAAATGTGAGTATCTATTCAGTTTATGCAGTTGTGAAAGTTAAGACCCCTGTTTACTTGATCTGTACCCGTCCTTCGCTGCGTCGCGTCGGTGTGATTAGCAGACAGTGATATTTAGAGACATACAAAATTCGCGTTATTTCTTACCATCAAGCTAGACATCAAATGGTTATATACTCGTCTAACTTCCCCCATAGGCAGAAATACCGTGGTGTGCCGGGTGAAATGCATCTAGCCAATAATTACATTTGCAGTTTTGAGTGACCAACCTGCTGCAAAGCGCTCGCACACGCTGCTGATAGCACATAGAGACTGCGATCAGTGTCATCTCATACTGTAACAGTGTATGTATAGGACTGCTAAGTCTAGTCTGTTACAAATAATAAAGCGGATTCTGCAGGTCCCCAGATATTAAATCGAGGCATAGGTCTACCGTTCTTAAGAGCTATTATCCTCTCCTCCTATGATCCTTACCTTCTCTTCGCACCGCATCAGTGTACATGCAATTAACTCTAGAAGGCATAGTACACATTAATATCAACATTTTAAAATTAAGATAAACAAAATATGCTTTTAATTTGCAGAAATAAATGTTCAATAGTTTACGGGAGTTTAAGGTCAAGCATCCGTAAACTGACAACACGAACAAATTCACGTAAACAAAAAAAATTACGGAAGCCACTTCTACATAATTACTGTATTTTCTGGAATTATTTCCGTAAATTTACGGAAAAATTTAACAGTGCACATCCCCACAGAATGCCAACCTCACAGATAACAACATGAGAAAAGAATTCCACGTATTCCCCAACCTCTTCTTCCGTAAGACCACTGGCACGATTGGCAGTTGCTGTTAGCGTTGTCTGCTGTAAATGATTGATGTGCAAAGCTGGGGTTGGCATAATATACGGTTGTATAGCACAGAGATTTCGGTGGCAGAAATAATTTAATTTGATAATACATTTCGGGCCAGAATATCAATGCTATGCTTTGTGTTTGTTGATAAATTTAGAAATAAAATTAAATTTAAAATATTTTTATGTTGACACTAATCATAACTTATCTGTTCATTGCCATTTGATCAATCGGTTATTTTAACTAGAACACTACCACCGCCAACAACAACCACCATAAATGAGATTTGAAATGACTAGATCAGCATAGTGTGCTTTAGTCAACGGGACACATACACAACATGAAATACCAAAAAAGGATTCGTGTCAAATAAAAGAAGGAACAGACAGATAATAAATGAAAATATTAAAATAAAAAGTCAGGAAACCCATTTAAAATGAGACACAACGATGAGAGGAAACAACAACACAGTATATATCAGACACGAGCAGAAAGATAACAAAACGACACAACGATACGACGAAACAAAACACAATATATATCATAAACAAACATAAATAACAACAAACGACACAACGGTGAGACAAAACAAAATACAGAATTTTTCCAGACAGACAGTTTAACATTATTTTGGAAATTTATGTTTTGTATGAATCCCGTTGCCAAAAGCATACTCTGTCTGCCTAGTTATGTGTTATTCTAATATTTTAAGTTTTCTTTGACAGTTATTTATTTCGCAATGGAGTACGTCCAAGCAACTATAAATCCCGTCATGCACTTCCATTGCACAGTTCTTTCAGATATTTGAATTGCTTTCGCGACCAAGCCCAATCACCGTAACACCAACTGTTAACACCAACAGGCAGTTCTGCCGTCACGCATTTGGTAACCTGTCCTTCAACTGTTGCCATCACCATCCATCAATGGATACACAACAACCATCAAGTGTACTGTAATACTACATTCGTCTTCTTATTCCCTACAATGTGACGAAGAGCTTTATACGTTATTCGGAGACATCCTTTATATCAATGGGGTATCAGTGAATACTACTGCTAATCTAGGAATATTTACTTAATCCTGTACAAACTGTAATTCAATGCATAGACCCTATATTGTCCTTGTCTGGGGCCATATTTGTGAGTTATGATACAGTTTCATTGCGAAATTGATAAAAATCGCGTAATTGAATTTATTTTGCGATACTTATATGAAAACAATATCGTAGCGAAATATTTCCAATTCGAAATAATCTCACTTTTCTTGGAGTGCTGAGATGTGATTTCTCAACGCCTCGAAGCCGTGACTTTCGATAACCTCGCTGATTTAAACTATCGTAATAAAGCATTGAAAAACAGCAGCAATTCCGCATATATATTAAACACGTGCTAAAACTTTGCTGGTTAATTTAAACCTTCAAATGTCCTGTAAAACAGTAGCAGTACCACTACTCGCGCATGCAATGTTTAACCTAACTAAATAAATAGCGCATGGGCAGGGTATCATACCCCAAGCAACCGGACGCCCGTATCCATCTGCATATCCCGATGGATGACGTCAAATGAAGCCCTACAATGGAGGAGCGACGGAATGAGAAAGGCCGAGGAAACGAGAGTTCACCAAGAAATACCGCCCGCCAACGGCAACGTTCGCCAAATACGAAAAATCCGGACTGAACCCGCCGGGTATCGAACCCGGATCGCCTTCGTGGGAACCGAGTGATCTGACCACTCGGATACCGCGGCTCCCTTAACCTAACTATATTCCTATTACAATAGTATGCATTTTAAGTCAACGTTTGTTGTTTAAAAAAACTTTTAAAATTGCAGATGTATAGATGCAATACTTTGTTAGAAGTGGATTGAAAGTGTTGGAAGATAATTAGAATTTATTGGTTCGTGGATATACGCCATTGTTCATGTTTTGCTGATCAAACTTGTGTTGAATGATAAAGTACAAAAAATAACAAAAACAGACAAAAACATACACAAAAAACAGATAAAAAGCTATTCCAGAGGACTTTTGTCAGTCCTTTTTTTTAATTAGACAACAAAGGATTCTAAATGTAGAATTCAGTCGAATATCGAAATAACACCAAGACCCAAAAGACAGACACAGAACCAGATTTTCAAAATGAATGAAGATGGAAGTAGACAAAAACAGTGAACAGTGGATAACAAACAAAAGACAAGAGACAACACATCAAAAGTTAAAAACAATGGAAAAAATGCTGCGTTTTGGGAATTGCGATGTAATCCCTTCTTTGGAAGATAATGTACTATGTTCCAGCAAGTATTTATGCGTTTGGATTGAGCGACAAGTATTTTTTTTTTTTTTTTTAATTTTCAGACTGAATGAAAGGTGTTCTGCGCATTTAATTGTCGATTTGGAGGGGTTATAGAACAGCCTGCAATAAAAACTGCTTTTCTCAACGATTTAAAGTATCACGCATTTCATTTAACCTAAACTTTTGGCCAGAAATAACTTCTTGGGCGCTTGACCGAAAATTTGGATTGTATTAATTTTTTTATAACTGTAGGACATGTGGGTTTTTTGTATACATGCATTGTGACTATTTTTATTGTAATGAAATATTTTTAGCTTACATAGTTATTTTATAGGGGCATATCAAATACCAAACTTGCATAAAAATGTTCTAAAGGAAAACAAACTGACTTATCGAACTGAAATAATCCACACTCAATAACGGTGTTGTAGGCTACATGATATCCTATGCAAAAATATAAAGTAAAATATATTTGTAATTTAAATTTCTGACATTTAACAGTAAAATTTTAAACATTCTAAATATAATTCAGGATACAAAAATTATAATTTTTTGTTTTGTGTAGGAGACCTTGTAGCCTGCAACATCCTTATTCGGTGTGATTATTTAATCAGTAAGTCTGTTTTGTATTAAAGGATAAAGTATATTTGTTGCAATTGTGGACTTTATCAAGCTATTACAAACAACCTTGAAAGCTAAAAATTTACATTTCAGTAAAAAATAGTCACAATGTATGTCTAAAAAACAAACCATATTTCTTAAAAATATAACATTTTTCAAGTAAAAATTTACGGTCACGTGCCTCCTTAATGCAACTTGTATGAAATATTCTCAAATCCTATCAAAATGAACATGTTGTGTTTTACTATTTTTACAGAGCCCATTATCAGATACCGAATAAAGTGTTTAAAACAGCAGGCGGAGTAGATGAAAGGTAAAAAAATGCCTTTATCGTTTGTTATAATTTTACAGAATTCGTTCGTTGTATGAAATAAAAGTGCATGTTTGGGTTACTCATGACAGACAACCAGAAGATTGAAATTCATTAAAATTTAACTACCGCGTTCGCATGTAATTTGTACTCCAGAAAACCATTCTGCCTTAGTGAGATATTGGTTTTAAAATATGGGAATTGGAATTCGGGTTTCAAAATAATGTAGCAAAAACTCAAGAATCTGGCTCCTATAATGTTACAACTTCACTTCCCCTCGTATTATACTTCTCACATCTTTGGTCTTAGGGACACGTGCAAGATTAATTACTAATCGGCCACGAAGTACTCTTCCTCATAACATCGTAGTTATTTGCAGAAATTTAGCAATGGTTTCGAAACTGGTTGGAATCGTGTCACCAAAATAATGAGCGCAAACTCAAAATTACTTGGGTATAAGAAGACCTGTGAACAGTAATTAATTAAAAATATTTCGAAAACTAATACAATTACGGCTGAATGAGAGTTCATAAGATTCTATGAGTTACGATTAGAATAACTGGATAACTGAAAGCTTTTTCGTTCACAAAAAAGTTGTGTGCAAAACTAGTAGAACAAATAATGCACAACAATTTTTGTAGATATCTCGGTATATCTCTAGATATAAATAAATTAAGATAATTATTCACTGGTGAGATGTGTTCGGAACTGCACAATGCTCGGTGTTCTCGTCTGAATGTTGCATCGGCATTTCCTGTGTTGTAACTTGCAAATATTTAAACTACTAGATATAAGAATTTACCTATTAGGATAATTAAGTAATATGGTCATACCGACATTAACACTTTGAAAGAAAACGTAAAATTAAAACGGTAGCGTAAGCCACGATAGTTACTCGAAACACAATATTTATCTGGACTTGAACGCAAATAGAAGTGGAATACATATCACGTAAAAATATATAGAAGTTCTTCAAAGAGTCATAACAGCTATAAACACGTGTACTTTCGGCAGTTAAAATGCCCAAGATTTACTTTAAAGTTCAATATATTTGCATAGAATACTGATTGAACTCAACTGCGTTAGCCGCGTAGTATGAAAGAGCATTCTCCACTACCTAGGTGATAAGCAATAATAATAACAATATAAATTATATTAATAATAAAAATAATTATACGTTTTTGTCATCGGCGTTAACAAATTACTTCGTTGAGTTTGAATGTAACGAAAACTTAATTTGCTGTTTACGATTAATTGAGTAATTTGAAGGCGTTTTTGAGATTGTATTACACTTTATTAAATTGATTTGAGTTTTCGTCAGCTGTAGCATCAACATTGCCAACTAACTAATAAATATGTTTCGAATGACTTTCACACCTTCACACCATACAAAATTGTATTTTTGAGGAGAGGATAAAATTAACTGTTTTGTTACTGTTCCTGTCGGAAGAGAATTTGAACGGTCTAATTTTACGAGTATTCCATTTTATAGTCTGCAAAGTTCAGGACATTTCAATTACAAAATTTGTTCGCGACAAAACTACGAACCAAAATGATCATATATGTATAATTAATATGTTTTTCTCCTCCTCAAATATTTTATCGTCTGTTAAACATTTTATAAGGTGAATTAGAGAAAATGGTATGCCAATTAAGGGGAGAGTTAATCGAAGAATTTAATTGTTCCAGTAGTTTTTTTTTTATATTTGTATGAGAGATGTATTGTTTTGTAGACAAATAATGTACTGTTTTTAATGTAATGAAATTATTTTAGCTTTTAAAGATTTTGTATTGTGGCATGTTAAATTCCAAATTTGCATTAAACGGTTTTATTCTAGAAAAAAAACCAACTCACTTAACAAAATGAAAAAAATAATTCACACTGAAGTCTTAGTGTAACCTATTTCACCAAGGCATGTATACAAACCGCATGAATATTTTTGAAATAAAACATATTCAATTTAAAATTTTAAAATGTACATTTTCTGAACCTTTTTGGAAATCCAAAAAATATAGAGTCTTGGTGTAGGTTGTGGCACTGTCTTTCAGTGTGAATTGTTTAATTTCTTTACATTGATTGTTTTTCTTTTCTAGCATAAAATTTAGACTTTGACAAGCATTTTGCGAATACTACGATAGCTAAAAATTTTCATTGCAGTAAACAAAAGTCGCAATGTATGTCTACAAAACAAACCATGTCGTACAAATATAGGCTTGAAGATTTAAAAAAAATAATAAAAAGTTTAGTTAAACTTCTGCTTAACTTGTTCAGGTTCTACCCTTCGCTGTCTACTGCTCAGACTGATGTTATTTGCGAGTATTTTAATAAATGTTCTAACAATTCAACTGAACATAACATGATTTGAATCTTGCGCTATCTCACCGTGAACTGAACTGCTAATTATAGTGACTGAAGTCAACTAGACCAGCTAACGATCATCTGCGACTTCATCACGTCTCGTATTTTCCACAGGTTTCCGCCGCGTGAACAATCACACGAAAATAAAACGCGCCGCTGAAGAACTAATTAACCTACTTTACTCGTAGCAATTTTCCTGATACCGATGTAATTAGCAGAGTGTTTGCCACGTTCCGCTAGACTCCCCTGGGAATGACAGGCAACGCCAGACGGCCGTCTTGTCGCTGTTGATACCTCGGCGATAATAACTCCAAGGCGACCTCACCACACCCCTTCCCCATCTCACATCCAAGTAAGACTGTAATCAAGTTATTCCTGTCAACAAAATATGATTCTGCGGGCAGACGCAAAAAAAAAAGGTATGGAGCGAAATTGACATAGAATAAAATAATGAGATTCTCTCAACGTAGGCTTGCTTTTGATCTGTTGGGGTGTTTTGGGACTTATTTCTGATTTCTGGTGACTACGTAAGCCAGGGCAAGGTAACGATTCTGAACTTAATTATAAACTTTACGCTAGTCGAGTATTTGAAGAATATTACTGCACAACATTTTCTCAGATTTGAAATGTGTTCACAGAATGTTGGCATGAAAAAATTATTAACAGACATATTTTGAACCACTCGTAAAAATATTATAATTTTTTTGGGCTTATTACAATAAATGCATTTACAAAAACGTAACAACAACAAAATTTCCAATTAAACATTGATTGCGATTTAAGATTTTGGTAAGCCTAATCTATGAAGCCAATTTAAATTCTGTAATATGATATTTATTCTTAAAATGCAACAAGTAAGACGATTTTATTTTCAACTGAAATTGCTCTGTATATTTTTGCATTCCGATTGTAAATTAAAGCTGGGTGAAATATATGCATGCATACACAAACATACACACATACATTTACATATGCAAATACATTCAATCACATAATTTGTTTAATATGCGGAACAGTGAATTATAATAATTCTGTATTTAGGGTAGAATAGCTAAACGGATTATTTCAATATTTTCTAAAAATTAAGAATATTTCTTTTCTACCTAATACGTAGACTTTAACCAAAGTCACAATTTTTGTCAACCTGGAGTGCATAAACATGCATGAATATGGTTGGAAGATTTTTAATTTTATAGGTGTGATGCCTTCACGTATATTTTTACTTGAAAATGTGCTAAATAGAGGTTATAGCTGCAGGTCACTTAAAAGTATTAAATTTAGTGTACTGCACGCTACAAATGTATTCTTACAATACTTAAAATTAACTGCAGTTTGATTACGCAGTTCATGGCAAAAAACAGAAGATTTTTCCCTGACATTCTATCAACTTTACTGTCCTGGTGCAGCCAGGTTCGTTTGAGATGGAGGGCTTGGATAGTTAAATAAATTAATTCAATTAAATTTCTTAATTTATTGTAATTTCTGTAAAACAATCTATACTAACTATAAAATACTCGCGATTTACCAACTTCAAATACACATTTATAGATATAATAAATAGACAATCTGCTTAAAAGTCTAATTTACTATTCTTAGTATATTATTAATGAAGGTCTATCTCTCTAATTAGTCCTCCTATCACATAAGTCTCTGTTTATAAATGTTTTGCAATGAACAAGTACAGTTAAACATGTTCGTTCACTATCCCACTTATTCACGTAAATCCAAGAGTGCCACCATCGTCCACATTTGAGCAGTCTCTCCTTAATCTGCTGGACTCGCCTCGTCCCTCGCTACCAAGTCTGTCCCGCCACTCATAAGCTAAACGCCACAATCACTCTGCCGCTACTCGCAGGTGGCCGGTATTTATAGTCGCCTGCGACGAGATCCAGAATAGTCTCTTAGGTCGTCGACAATGCTGGTTGACATAAGCTGAAAACTTTCCAGGTTTTGTGGTAACTTTCAGTCACGTCCGGCCTGAATGTGTGTCACGGATGATTGACGAGTGCCACCCATTCAGGAAACGTGTGATGTCCGGCCCGCGTCGCCAGATGTTTGATGACGTGCGGGATAAGGGAGGGGCTCATTCCGCCCCCTCGTCGACGGGACTGGTGGTTTTGACCAGGGGATGGGGAGGTGACTTGGCTCATTAGGTCGCTCAGCCAAACGCCTTCGAGAGCGTTGACTCGTTTCAATATTACAATGTAGTGTAAACATGCATTCAGCATCGACTTTCTAAAGAACTTATTCTTTTATATATAATATTTAAATTCTGAGAAAACGAGTCAAACTGTGTAAATGTTAACCTCGTTCGGAACTCAAAGAGAGATGAAGGTATAAAATTGCAAAATTAGTCTACTAGAACCTACACAGTTTGTAAATAGAGTAAAACTATCAAATTAACGCCAACCTGAATTTTTTTACTAGTTGTGCAACATGTGTAGACACGGCGTCACCATCAGTACGTAACGCCGTATACAGCTTCGCAGGAACTTTATAATTGAAAACAATGTGTGAATCTGCGCACCTACAGGCGGACACCTTAATCTTATCATCGGCGTCAGCGGTGATACTTGTGCACAGGAACTACCTGATGTTACTAACACAACTCTACTGCCATAAATACTCTCGTCAAGATGGTTCATGTCATTTTATTTAAATATAGAATTTCAATGACGTGAAAGAGATTCTCAGGGATGCGACAAAATGTATAAATTTTGTAATACAATGCGCAAATCTAATATGTGAACATTTCAAAATACCTACACCCCTCAGGGCGTGAGAGACTCGTCCAGGCTAACTCTTGCGTAAGAGCGTGAAAGACCCTTCATTACAGGTTTAAATATGGGTGTGAAAATAAAGAGATTGACGTAGAAAGCACCACAGTTAATGAAAGGAATATTCCGCTATTATAATTGAAATGCAAATATGATGTGCTTACTGGCCGAGGTATTACTACAAAGCTTAGCATTACGCTATCGATATTGTTATCGACACTTAGATGTGTTGGTCCTACGATGCGAAATGCGGCGTGGTTCCCTGTAGTCTTCTGGTGCTCCAGATGACACGTATCGAAGGAAACTGCTGAGATGTCTTCCTTAACCGAGACCCGGCTCGCTCTGAGGCCTCGACGCAATAAAGTTCAGCGGCCTCCGCGGTAGCTCGCGGTAGTACACGCCTCACTACAGATTAATTAACACCACAATTACCGTCCAGGCGCTCTTCCGGCCACAACATCCTCGCGCCGCGTCTTCGGCCTACCACTTAACCCCTGTATCAACTCTTGAAGTTGGATTTTAGATGCACAATTAAATTATCTAAGTGGAGTGGTCACATCAACGACACGCTTCCTTAAAATCGACGCGTAATCCCACAGCTAAAAATAACTCGCTTCCATTCAACAATGTAAAAAATACATTTAAAATTTTTTCCAAAACAAAACACTGCTCTCGGCGTCGCTAACTCTCAGAAATCCTCCTAGGGTGCTTTCTAGAATCCTAAACTAGTTACTGAACTAATCCATTCAATCAAAATAAAATTTAAAATAAAAAAACATTATCGGAAACACATAAAATTACGAAAATTAATACAACGAACTCAACATTCAAAACTTAAATTGGTGTCTGATTGGAAATATTAAAATAATAATAAAATTATTTCATTAACCAGAAATAACAATAATAGCAATAAATAACCTTAATACTATTAAAATATAAACAACACTCAAATTTACACGTAAACAACGCAGACTGCGGGGGTTCAAAAATAAGTAATTAAATAAAAAACAAGCAAAGCTTTGGTCATTATGTTACAGTTGCCAAAATAACTCTTAAAACAGATAACGTGAGGGCTAAAGTACACGGTAATATGCAATGAGCGCGTTTAAAGCTACCGTCGTATTTTGATGCATAAGTAGTTGGTTTGGTTTCTTCACCGGAATCGTAACGAAACAATGACATTATTTTTTTTCTTTAGAATATGATATATTTTCTTACCTAGGTGGGTTCATAACGAAGAAGAATTTTCTCTGAATACGAATTTTTGTGGGTTTTAAACAATTAAATTTTTTTTTCAAAACATAATAATAACTCTTATTTACGACCATTTCCACGCATTAATAAAATGCATCTCACCTGTCGTTTTACTTATTGTTAGACATATTTTAAAAATAAACGTCAGTCCACGTATATCAATTCAAATAACACACTTCCTCTCTCGTTACCGATTATGATAGTGAAACGTCTTTCCGTTAATTACAAAACGTCATGTCGACTGACTTCTGCAGAACAGTTCTCCAAGACTGCATAAACGCATTTTCTTCGCTAAAAACTCTGAGTCCATAGCTACTTAGCTTTCCGTGCCTCGTCTCTATATCATACTGCATGCGTCTAAATATTTTTATTGGGAACTTTATCCAAAAAAAAATTACATATGCGGTTCATTTGCATGACTGCTAGAACCGTAAATTTGCTCATACAAACTATTTAATAACGTTCCATAAATATTTAATTCTCTGTCAGTCCTTACTGAACTGACAAACTACAAAATAGTTGCATAAACCATTATTTTTTAAGTAATTGATGCCATTATTTCTACACGTATATATTTTAGAAATTATATTAAGAGCAGAAGTGGAACTGTCAACTTTATAAACAGCACTGAGTTCTTCCTTATTACATGTCAATGCACTGTGTACTGTTGGAAAATATAAATGACCGATATTTTTAAAACAATTATGTTAATCCTAGATGGCGGCAAATATTTACCCACGCTACGTTAAAAAAAGTTCTTATCACAATCAAAAAATTTTCATCATATATTTTGTACGTTTCAACGTACGCTACGTATTTCAATCAGGCACTGAAATCCGTCGCAAATTTCTTTCTGATATTTTAAGCTTATTACTATAGCAAATTAAATAAATACTTCTAATTATATAGTCGCTATGAAGAGAAATTAAATTTGACATACTGTCACATTCTACAAATATATTTTTATTTCATTTATTTAGTTGACTATAGTTGCACTACGACTGTTGCAAAATTTGAAAGTAATCACTGTATTAGATGTAAATTAATTCGCAAATTTCTAAGCAAATATTAAAAAAAAAATTACAATAGATTCTTTAGGTTCATTGGGTTTAAAGACTTTTTCCCACTGCCGAAGGAAAAAAACGATCATACACTGGCCTAAAAACATATTATTAAAACACATAAAGCCAAGTAAAGTCTAAACATGCGTACAAATCCACATCATCTATGTACAAAATAGCTAATAGCTTACCGTTTGAAGAATGGATCAGAAGTTACAATCTTTAAACGCGTTTGGCATGCCGTTGTAGACTATAATTTACCGCACGTTGTTTTAACAACCTTCCAGTATTTCAAAACTAGAACAATGATCAAACTGTTGTAAACAAAATTAGGCTAGCACTAAATAAGGCATTTTACTTGTAGGCTACTTAAAACGAATTGCACTGTATTTGCACAGTTCGTGGCAAAACATGTAAGACTTTTCCCTGGTATTTTTAAGTGATATAAACAGGCATCCAGAATCGACTTTTTAAAGAAGGTATTCTTTTAAACACAATATCTTACCTAAAAAAAATGAATCAAATTGTGTAAATGTTTAAATCGTTCGGCACTCAAAGTAAGCCTTAGTTCCAAAATGCAAGGTGAAGGAAAATAATTGCAAAATTACCGCAACATAAACTACACTATTTGTAAATATATCAGATCTATGAAATGAATGACAACCTGAAACATTTTGCTAATTACTAACATAACGCAGTAGATTGATAAATTAAGGGCTTACGTACACGATGATTCGGAATGAGCATGCTTAATGCTAACTTCGTATTTTAATGCGTTAAGAAGTTTATTTCGTTTCTTCGCTGGAATCATAACGAAACAATGACTTATTATTTAAGCCTTTAGAATATTATATAATTTCTTACATTGCCTGGCTCATAACGAAAAACTAATTTTCTCTGAACACGCAGATTTAAGGGTTCCAAGCAAGCAAAATAATTTTGAATACAGAGAAAAAAAATCACGACGTATGTCTACAAAACAAACCATATCTCGTACAAATGAAAAAAACTATTAAAGTAGGTAACATTTTATGTAAACACCCCACCCTTACAATGATGTAACGCACCAGGTTGAAATACGCTACGAGAGGATGTAATACGACGTTCACCAACCGACTCGATCACGTAGCTAACGATCGCGAACTCCGACCATCGGTTTCTGATCGCCTTACCTGCGCAGAAAAATGTTCTTTTTTTAAAAAGTCTATTCGCGAGCTTAACGTGAGCGTAGGAAGCTTTGGATCCTCCCATTCCCCTCCACTTCTATAAACTGAACTGTCACCCATCCGGAGTTCCTTTCAATATTTCGATACAAAGCCCTGCTATGACGTCAACACCTTCCGTTCCGAGAACTCGTGGGCTGCGCCTGGGATTAAGGACCCGCGGCGAGTTTCTGGAACTCGCTAATGGAGCAAATAGAATCTTCCCTGGAATCAACAAGCAAGATTGTTAGCCTGGTTCATCACGCAGTGCGGATTTCGAAACATCCCCCCTCCCCAAAAACTCTCATCCCAGACATGTTCCCTTTGAAACCGTGGCCAGACAGTTCTGTTTGACTCCGCTCTGGACTTCAATGGAACCGTGTCACCGGCCAACTCGGCCCTTGGGTGAAGTCGTCGTTTTTATTTTCGGACTTCAGAGACAAATAACGGACGACTCTCTGATGTGTCTCACTCCCCTCCGATGTTTGCCAGTTCAGAAACTAGAATCGAGTGTCTGGTCGAACCTATCGATTTGTTTTATCGTTGGGTCGTCTGTACTTCTGTTACGAGAACGCGAAGTCCAGCAAGGAAACTGCATTGAAAATTCCGCTCCCAATGCATTTTATCGTCGAGCAGCACTGTTGAAAAGTTCCGCAAATTCTCGGCTATTCTACGGAAACTAAAGTTTCTTTTACAAAAAATGTCTTTTATTGTTTCGGTTCAAGAAAATGCTTCCATAAAAACAGTTTATGGAAATCTCGCTGTCATTTAAGAAGAAAATTTCCAACTCTCAAGGTATTTTCAACATTTTACTAAGAATATGCTGATGTAAATAATTTCTATTACTGTTCACTATTTCAAATTTTTACAAATAAATTTTTGAAGTGTTGAATAATGGTAGAGGAAGTGTTTGCCAAATATGGAATACCGTTTTGTTTTCTGTTTGTAATAATCGCGGTATTTATATATTCTTTACAAGGAATTTTTTACAAATAAAACACATTTTTAAGTTACATCATAATTATAAGAACATGAAAATACTATCAAAGTACAAATTGTAATGATTTTTTTTTTAAATGTGTACATTTATGCATTACAAATAGTGGTACCTAATATGGAATAGTGTTGAAAACATTCACAAACTATCATAATGACGTCGGAAAGGACTTTAATTGCATGTATTTTTATTTTTGAATCAGTTTCGGTAACGTAGATATGCAAATACAGTCCAGTAGATAAGTCTATTTGCAATAGTCACACACAAACATATCATTTTATGCACCCGAACATTCAGTGTGACACCATTGTTGACACTCCAAACACTGTATCCACATTTCGCCTCCTCGATCTTCTGAACATTTTTCCATCACAATAAAAGCACGTAGCATCTTGGTCATTAGGTCTCATTAGCCCAACCTCTTGCATATTAGGGTCTGTAGAAACATCACTTGAGCTGGATGTCTGTTCATCCGAAGATCTTTCATATCTTCTGTTCTTCCATGCTTGCGTCTTACGTGCGACCAATCCACTGCATGAAGGCTGTGTGATTTGTAGTTTAAGGTTAGTGTCTGTTGTTAAAGAAACCTTCCTTATATTTCTAGAAGAACGTTTACTACCCTCTTGGTAATTGGTAGACCTATCCCTAAGTGTCGTTTTCTGATGAGCTTGTTGCAATGATACCTCCAAATTGGCTTTATATGGCGACGATGTCAAAACTGCAGCTTTCCCTGGAGCTCGTCCTTTTTGTGGGCCTTTCCTTCGAGCCATTTGAGGGATAGGACAAACTTGTTCTGGTCCAATGACATCAGCTTCTGATCCTTCAATGCGTCCTGTCGGCACCAGTCTAGTAGGAGCTGCAGTGGGATTTTCCATTCGTCTTGCTAAGCAGCAAGAAAATCTTTGTCTCAAATCCACTGCGATTCACAGGATAAAGTCCTGTAGTTTTAAATCAATTAACAGCAATGGAGCCAGTTTGAACTTTCAAATAAGCTTTGCCAAACCTCAGCTTCAAGTAAATTGAAAAAACGCTGCCACATTATCTTTATTAAACCCTTTAGCTCTGTTGAATGATGTTCCTGTGGGCTTTCTGATTGTGATGACATCTTTGTGACGCTTGATAAATAAGTCGAGCCACTTGCGACCAGCAGTCTCACTTTGTTTGGAAAATTGTTTAGGTATGTCGTTCACAACTGCCAATTGATATGCCAGCTTTTTGATATAACACCTTGTTAAGCCATATATTTTTCCCCATAATTGTTACAAATATAATCTAGTAACCATTTTTTCAGCTCTGGTGAGAACACTGGACGTCTGCCTCGGTTAGATTTACTTGCATGTGCAGGTGTTTCGCCTTTATTCGATGAAAGAAGAAACAAAGTGGTTCGTGGAACGTAAAATGCAGTTGCTGCCTTCTTATAACCCATTAAACCGCTTCTCACTTCTGTTATTGCTTTCCATGTCATCTGCATTCCACTTCTTTCGTTGTGGCGTAGTACTGTCCTTTTTCCGGCAAGGCATTATTCTGTAAACAAAACATGTATATGTGTCCGAACACTAACATATGCTGTACCAAATATGGAATACTATTCCATATTAGGAACATAAAAGTATTCCATAATAGGGACATAACCACTTTGTCACACGAGTCGTGAACATGGCAACTCTATATTCATGGGAATTGTTCAATATAACAAAAATGTAAAGCTTGAACCTTCTACTAATCACTCAGGATCAGAATAGCAAGTGCAATAGGGATTATATATATTTTATCTACGTTTAGGGCTTACCTTGCACAAACTCGTAGAGGAGGAAAAACTAAATATCGACCACCTCAGACAAACAACGCATCTCTACTGACCTGCTGCCACGTCCAAAAGCGGTGGCCTTGAACGTGCTTCCACTCGCCTACCTGTTACAGTGCTGCCGCGTGGCAGTTTCTGGAAACCTACGTATTACATATTAGGTACATATTTCATTTTGGCACACTTCCTCTACCGTATTTATAAAACTATTTTCGCAGGACCTGCTGAAAATAAAACAAGGAAATAACGTAACCTACTAAATCGAATGTCTTATACATTCGGATGATAAGTGCGTATTTTACATCTACATTAAGGGGTTTTACTATGAATTTTTCTGACAGTGTTTTTAGAAAATGTTGAAAGATTCTACAGAGATTAACAAATTACAGTATTAAATATTTTTAGAGATGGTGAAATTTCGATAATTCAATGACCTGCATGTTATAATCAAATATCCTACGCGTATGCCTACTCAAGCCCTGTCTATTCGTTCATTGTTTGCTGCTCCACTGAGTAGCAGCTAGTGGACAAATAGTCGGGACTTGAGTATGCATAGCATATTTGATTCTGACGCGCAGGTCATTGAATTCGCGAAATTTCACCATCTCTACCTATTTTAGATAAATTTAACCTAAAAGTATGCCTAATACTACTAAACGACTGTAAATAACTAATGTTAAAAGTCATAAAGAAAAAGCAAAGCGTCTGTGAATAGTTTCTACCTATAGTTCTCAGAAATGTGTCGTACCTCATCAAAAACTGTGGCAAACAAAACTTCAAAAGTAAACACCATAAAATATATGGCCTACAAATTAACTATAAAAATGTTAAAGAATTTTAAAAGTGGTAAAAATATTGCTGAAATAAAGTTAAGTACATGTACTCCTGGAGTGTAAAGTATCAGTATATACTTACATTTTCAAGAAAAAAATGTATCCAATGATTTCAGTTACCAGTCTCTAAAATTATTTCGAAATAACTGCAGTAGTTAAATCACAAAATCCTTTAGCTTAAGAGCGTCTGCTGTCATGTATGTGTTTGAGACAATGTGAAAGTTATGCCAGTTGAATTTCTACTCGTGTCCAACAATGATGCTGTTGATTAAGATAGTCGCCTACAAAGAACTACGGATAATGATACGATAAAAGTTTTCTTGAAAAATGCTCAACATACTTGAGAAGTAAAATCACGTAAGGAACGTAAACGTATGAATGCACATTTCAGGTTCTCTACAAATTATCCTACTTATATTGTCAGCTTCACATGCATGTATGTATGAGTATAGTAGAATACTTTCAATTCAATTTTCATCCAGTTCCAGACTTCAGAATTATTTGAAATTTTCCACACACATTAAGAATCGAATACAATACAATAACTCCATAAATATGGCCGGTATTCTCGACCATTGTATAGGAAAGAGTAACCTGTCTATGACAGAAATAATTAATTAAAATTCAAAATCTTTAACCAAACGTTTTTTAAATAAATCATTTCCTACATCTTCCTTTTTGTTGTAAGAATAAAAAAGTAAAATACTACTATTAAAGACTCGCTTTTGTAGGTATAGGAACTAAATGGTAAAAATGATAGTCTGATGAAGATAGGTTTTCAGCCCGGGGGCTGGTTTGAACCTCAGGGGATCCCCCGAGGGGCGAATAGGTACGGGTGGAACTTCAGTGGTTTGCCATAGACTTCCGCAGATAAGGGACGAGGTATACACACAACACACACTCCTGAACCCAGGGGGATAAACTGCACATTTTCCTCCCCGGCCTGGAATCTAAACCTTGAACTTCTGCTCCAACGGTCGAAAGCTCTAACTACTGACCCAATCGGTCAAAACACTTCAAGTGAACGACCAAAGAATTAACTGTAATATTAAAAAAAGCGTAGGGTGTTGGCTACATACCTTCAGTAGTTGAAGAGTTGGCTGGAATAAAGGCCTAAGTCACAAAAGTGCATTGTGAGGTAATGAAAGGTATATTGCGGAGAAATTCATGTTTTGTATTTTATTCCACGATTCTCTCAAATCATTTTCTCTTACTAACAATAAGTAATATGTATTTACATTTCATAAATTAATAGTAGTTACTATAAACACTCTCAAAGATAAAACAGAAATTATTTATAGCATAATGGTACCAGCACAGGTTAAGACAAAAATTCATATCTTGGTGAAGAATTTAGATGATGGTATAAACATTTGTGGGTGTCTTCTATGGACATAATTGAACAAGATAATTGTTTGATTGGAGAAAGGCCCTAGTTTACTAAAACCTTTATTCCAGCCAACTCCTGAATTACTCCTCCTTTGTGAATTGCCAGAGATACAAAAATTTAAGACAACTGATGTCAAGCGGCCCATTTTTTTACAGTTAAGTTAGTTTGTTGGTCAATTATTTGTACTGGACTGTGGGAACTGTTGAAAAAAATCGTTATATATAAATGTTACCTTTAAAACTGTATTTAATACTGCTACAAAACAGTGTTTTTAACTATATTTTTAACAGCTTACTTTTCCGAGTCGATAACCGGAAAAAAGGGTTTGCGCCATTTTTTAAGATATGATGAAATTCTTCCCTCTAAAAAATAGTTTGTAAATTTACCAGACGTGCGTATAGGAGCGCTAAGAAAGTAGGTATGGTAGAATAGTTTCCCAGACATCCATGGTAACACTCCTAAACCTAATTATAAAACAGTCAAATGTATACTAAAGTTACCAGACTTGTATTGTAACATTTGTAAACGTTTGCATATTTACAAGACGGAAGTATGGTAACTGTCCCATACTGCGTCTGGGGTAATAACTTCCTAAACATTTGAGGAAGTTTTTTTTTTTTTTTTTACAATTTTGGTTCAGAATAAAATGAATGCGCGTATGCGTGTACAAAACAGCTACATCGTCAATAATTAGTCATAAAACTGACGCTGTACCTCTGGTTTCATAGTGGCGATATGTTGGTGGGAAATTTGCACTCCAGTCCAGTGACTTGCACTTTGAGACTATAATAACGCTTAAGGGCGCGGTCTTTCGCAATTTTCATCATCATTATCTTATATTTTATTTGTACCAGATATTTTTTTCTTATTTCAGACACTAAATTTGACTAAATTTGGCTCTTATGAAATTTTTTTCTCTCATAGTTTTCTCGTAATGGCTTGTTAAAGTCATATTTTGCATGTTTCCGTTTTAATGACTACACTAAAACCAACTGATATACCAAACTCAAAAAAATCACAGTGGATAAAGACATTGCAGGCTACAATACAATGCTCATATAATTAAAGAATAAAAAAAATTGTATTTTTAAAGAAAAATTTTTGAACGTTTAAAATTTTTATTTTCGGTTTTAGCATTTTTTTTTAATTAAAATAATTTGTATTCTTTAACCAGCTGGGTCGGTCCCCGGGTTTTCGCATGTGGGAACCGTGCCGGACGATGCCGCTGGTCCGTGGGTTTTCTCGGTATCTCACTCTTCCCCCGCCCCTTCATTCCGGTGCTGCTCCATACTCACCTCGTGTCACCACTCATCAGCACGAAAGACCTCGATGTTGAGTGCTGACCAAAATATCTTCACTTCACCACGCTTGGAAAGAAGCATATCGCTTCTGTTCACAGCACGTCAAACTTCCGTGCAAGTTTTCCGTTGTAGTTTTTAACTAATTGACTCTAACCGGCGACACTAAAATGTATTTCTGGTTAGCGTGAAGTAATGGCAACAGAATGCATTTCAATTTGCATGTTACGAATTTATCTGTAATTTTCGGGGGTACAGCAGATTAGATAATGGCGTGGTTAGCTATTTTTGAGAGCCTCGAAAATAATGCTTCTAAACAGCGTGATGACTTTATAAATAATATAAGCGTAGTTCCATGCGTGTGTTCTTTTCGGAGACAAACGTGAAGTGAATCAGTGAAGCACATTCGTGTAAGAAATTAATGCGTATGACACGTCACAACATCGTACATGCGTCAGGTGAGGACTTCTCTTAGCACAGGCGTGTTTCTTCGATGTGAAATTAGAAGATTTAAAATCTGTAGTTGTCAAACATGCATTATGATACCATATATTTTATTATTGCCTCCTCAATTTTATGTTATATTACAGTTGTACATTAAAGCTTCTCAAAAATTTTGCAGCGACAGTAAATTATTGTGTGATAGTTGTGAAATCACGCAACTAGGGACCACGAATTCAAAACCATGCTAACAACCAAAATTTAAAAAGTTGCAGAAATAGGCTACACCTCTGTGGTTTGTATTTAATTATATCTTAAACATATTACAAACTACAGTAAAATTAATGTATTGTAATTAGTAACGCGTTTTAATTGGATATTAATGTACAGTACATGATGAAAAAATTACATTTTATTTCTATTTCTCAAATATCGGAGTTAGCATGGTTTGGAAATCAGACATGTAATACTGTGTCGTATCAGAAAACCAAGATTATGAAATTAAATCACCGAAAATATAATCATACGTGATTGTATTCAGCACATGTATAAATAAGAATAGAACTCAATAAATCCCACGATGATTTGTGTGTAACGAGAGAAAATATAATACATATGGTAATTAAACGTCCGAAGCAAGTAACCCAGCGAATAGCCGCAGAAAACGGAGTAAACTCAGGAAACCGCAATTCAGACAACACAGAGAACTAAATACCTTCATGTTATACACACATTGGTAGGACCGTACCACCACCTCGTTTTTCTCGAAGTTGTACACCACAATAGTGGCTGTACAAATACTTACGATCAATGTAATCATTCACAATACCTTTCTTATTGTCTGTTAGATTTAACTATTGTTCAATAAAACGTCTTTTTGTAAGGGTGGATATCTCCCTTACAAGTTACTGTACGATATTTTTCGTATGTAATGTTTTCTAACCCATTTTGGATAGAGCAATTGAGCACTTCCAAACACAATGTACGCAATATTGCCTATGCTCTCCTGGTACTCTATCGCTTCAGCCAAAGCTTCGCGTGCATTTTTTACGAAAACTATGAGCCCTTGACAGTTGCAATAAGAGGACCATTTTTATTACAAAGCTCGCATTTCTCAGTAAAACATCGTCAAATGTTCCACTATCCCGATGGCACAAACGTTTAGTCCACTTAGAGGGTGGCCACCCCTGTTCTTTTAGTAATGGCTGAAGGTATCAACTAGAATTTGATGTGGGTTTGAAGACTTTTACAACACAAATCAGTGTTCAGAGTATTGTCGTTTTACATAATTCTGTTTTCGATTTTTAAAATAAATACGGTTTTCAAATTCGATATTCTGCGGCTCATTACTCCCACAATATTACACTAGGTACAAAGTGTCCTACATTATTTTCCATAACGAATCACCTCCCTACGTTTGTACCTGTAGTTCAGGATCATCCTGTATGTATGTATGTATGTATATATATATATATATATATATATATATATATATATATGTGTGTGTGTGTGTGTGTGTGTGTGTATGTGTGTGTGTAATAAAAGAATGTAGAGATTCTTAGATATGAAAATATCGTTGACTTAAATTAATTAATTTTCAAAATTTATTTTCATTACCTGGCGTGGACTTAAGCTATTATACGTACGGACTTTGGATCTGGACCTCTGACAGGTGGCGTAATACTGTCTAAGGTGGATCCTTGGGCCCCGATTCAATATCACCACCTGATATTTGCACCGACGCAGCGCTGCGCAAGTGCAGAGCAAATAACATGGGTCTTCTATTTCATGTGTGTGCGTACTTAATTCCCTTGCAGCGCAAACGCAGGTGAAAAGTTTGCGTTGCACCCACAAAAAGGGATATTTAATCGGCCCCTGGATAAGCTGCGTTTGTGTGTGATTAAGAAAATCGTTAGAGCGGCAAGGGTGCTGCTGATCCGCGTATAACAATAAGTATCTATCACATGTAGGCCTACGTGCAACGCACATGACACGCGTGCGGTAACTTACTATAATTCTTCCCGATATTCTACTTAAGGGGGCCGCCTACCTTGCGCGTCAGAGGCTCAGAAATGACGAAGACATTAGGACGACCTTAAATCACACATAAATTGCCGCATCGTCTCAACGCACCAAGCCACGGCCTGTTATCTTTTATGGAGCTACGTTGACCATTAAAAATATTTTGTGACACAGCCGCTTGAAGCGCTAGCATCGTGTATGTATGCATGCATGCATGTATGCGTGCGCTGTGCTTCAAATTTTTGCAAATGGCTACCATGCGCAGCGTTGTTCGTAATTGAGGTTAAACGTATTATATATAATTTGAAAATGGCGTATTCAAGAAATTGCTGTGTGCCAGGGTGTGAGGACCGAACATCTGTCAGGCAGGTTTCATGAGTTGTCGGTTTCTGTCCGTTTCGAGGTATGGAAACGTGAAATAGCGTCACCGATGTTTCTTGATTTGACAAACGAAAAAATTTATTCCCTCTACAAAATTTCCAGTACACATTTTGCAGAAGATTGTTTTAGTCCTGGTACCAAAAGGCTAAATGAAGATTCTGTTCCAACGTTGGGGTTGCCAGCAAAAAGGAACAATGAAATTCGTCTATCACCTTCGGAATTGCCAGGTAAGCATGTAAGTGAATCACGTAGATGCACAATCCTTTTTTCGGTACGTTTTTCAGTGTTTACATGTTTAATAAACTATACCAGTATATTAACCTTTGTCCTTTTATAAATTTGTGGTACTCTGCTCCACTGAATATTTTAGCCATTTCTGCATATCACAAACGTAAGGCCTGCAAAACATTCATTTATATTGATTTTTAATTCCACAAAAGGTTTTTTCAAAGCCCCTTGTGCACTGCTGTGTAAATTGTAAAGCTAGGCCTATTCCAAAATTTAAACAAAATATATTTTACAAACTGTTTAGTTCAAATTCTTTAGTCAACCTATTGGATTTATGACATGTAGTTATGTTAAGCTCTAACAAAACCTCATACATTTTGTGTTAAGTTAGCAGTTTCAAACATGGTGCAGCTTTAAATATTTTGTTATTTTCAAACAGATCCTGTGTTATTGATGGATGCTGTGACAGGTTTATCCAGTGCCACAACCGTTGACACTCCTTCTGTTCCATTGGAAGGATCTGTAGGTATGTAGCATTTTCATTGCATTGTGTTTGTCTTCTGTTGTGTTTACAACAGTAGGAATAAGCATACTCAGACTGCATGTTCATGTTGCCAAGTAACTATTTTAACACGTCAGCCACCTGCCAAATATTTCAATAATTCTGATATAGGTGATTCGGAATAAAATGAACACACAAAAAAGCCATGATTAATTTCTATTTTCTGCCAGTTTATATCTTTCCGCCGAATGTAAGCATAAATAATGCCACGTGCTTTTATTTGCATAGTGTCATGCAATGTTTACAACTACATTAAACTGCTCCGATAAATTTTATCTACAATATCTACTCATTAAGTGCACGGGGGCTGAATATAAGATATAATGAAAAGTAGTCTTAATTATAAATACCTGCGAGTTAACGTCTTACAATACTGGTTTCTGTCCCTCGACTAATTTATACAACACGCACTATTGCCGTTACGAATCTCGTAAATGCGGACATATTTTATTTGAATTTGTAACTAAAAACCGCTACTAAAATCAGACATGACACACGCAATTCAAGTACTCAAGTTTCGTTCAGTTCTACTGCCTTGAACAACGACGACGCACTTCAAAAACGATAATTACGTATTTTCTTAATATGTAACATAAAAATTATGTCGTTTCTAGTCTGGCAAACTTAAAACCTATAGAATACCGATGGTTTCACATCATTTGGCAATGATATTCGTAGTAATTTTCAATACTTTTGAATGTGTATATACGCACAACGGACAAACACACGCAAATGATGCAACTTGGCTGAGCGGCGACAAAACGGCGAGAACCTAACTCTGATGCCACCTGTCGGTGGAATTTTCAACTGTCTGAAGCGCGGAGCAAGACGATCTGAGGTCGGTGATAGCGTCACATTCTTCTCGCGCCAATTGAGTCTAATTATACTGTAAGTAGGAATGTCAATAAGACCATAAATAAATATTGTGAAGTATGTTAAATACAGAGAGGCCGATTTCATCTGATGTTCTTTCACTAATGTTGTATTCAAATAGGAAAATACACGGAACTACATGTGATGAATCGCTACCAACCATACAAGCAGTAAAGTAACTCTTGTTAATGGTAACTTAAGTAAAGGCTAGTGATTTTTTTCAAAGGTTAAATCTTTAGTGCTCACTTTATTCCAAATGACCTATAGGTAATTATCAAGAATCACTACTCATGCAAAAACTAACAAAAAACTGCAAAAATGTACTTTTTATGATTAATTTCAGTGAATAATAACATAAATTAGTAGTCACAATTAATAATTATGCCTACGTTTTACCAACTCGCTGGTGGGGAGGGCTATGATGATCAGAAAAATTTTGGAGTAAAAATATGTTAAGTAATAGGTTAATAATAAATAGCCGACATATACAATTTACAACTATTTTCAGTGAAATATAACTTTAATAAATAAGCATGCATTATAAAAAATTCTATAGGCTAGTGGTGAAGGGATGTAAAGATCAGGAAAACTGTGGCGTTAAAGTATACAAAATATTAATAATAAGCAAACAAAATGTACTTTATACACAATTACACACACAGTATAAGGCCATTCTCTTTAGTTTCTATTGTTTTTGATATAATTATTTTTTTAAATCTTAAACAAGAGCAGATATCAGAACACTATCTGGCAGTTTTGCTTTAAAATTATATGGGTTTGGGAATTGTTGACAAAATAAAATTGTGTGCTGTATGAACATGGACGTAGTTTGTGGGAACAACTTTCAGGAGGACACTGACCGGATACTGGCATTATTTCGAACAAGATGAAAGTGATTGTAAGGCTATGATAGTGAAGTTTATAAAGAAGAGACTGGTTAGCAGGGATACATACAAATGAGATGGTTAAGGGATGGCAGAGGCAGCAGAATAGGTATAGGTACGGTAACTAGGAGTGGTGCTGCAGGATGACCTAAGTGTAATGAGTGTGGTTATGAAAGGAAAGGACATTGGGTATACGGGAAGCATGCTGGTTGGATTCAGCTGTGAGGTGAAAGATATGGCATGTTACACAATGGTAAGGCCAATGTTAGATTTTGCAGCACCAGAATGCAATCCATATTTGGAGATGGAGGTGCGGGAGTAAGAGAAGGTGTAAAGAAGGGTAGCAATGTGGGTGAAGGGTGAATTTTCCAATGTACTTCCCCTGAGAACTCCTCTAGTATATTTTAAAATTTTTTGATATTGCAAAGTAAAAAACAGTGGATAGGTTTTATTTTACTATTTAATACCAATACACTGGTAAGACTTATCAAATAATGAAATTAAACAAATCTGCTCGTTTTTATTTCATTATACCAGTTTCAATTTATACGTTCCTACACATACTCGACCTGAAAATATATTTACATGGCATCTCAAGTTAATGATACTACCCAAAACTACATTCACTTTGACAGTATTGGTAATATTTCATCAAGGAAATGCTGTACACAGTGTAATTTGACCTCAACATCTTACAATACATCACAGTTATCCATTCTGTTCCAATTATTCCCAGGAACATTAGTCCAAAATCAAACATTACACTTTTAATTTACTTTCATAATCAGAAACTAGCGTATACAGGATGAGCCAAAATGATATACCCAATTTGAAACATTTATCATGCAACAATGAAGACAGATACACACGACATCAACATATCTGTGTTCGTTAATGCATAATAAATATTTCAAATTGGGTATACCTTTTTGGCTCATCCTGTATTTGCTTACTACACATTACGATAACAGTTCAAACAACATTACACTTAATTTTAATCAATACTTCACTAATTTGCACAGCATTATTTTGCTTATACAGAAAAGTATTTCCTGCATTCTAAATCACTGTCTCATGAATCAACAACTACTCCCACCC
>PNEQ01043841.1:0-24801 GCA_003012365.1 Medauroidea extradentata
TAGATATAAAAGCTGTAGAAGTCATTAAAGTCTCAAAACCACAATACCTTATACATTCAATACATAGACAATTAAAACTTACATTCTTCCTGGCACGTGGTAACTATGGTCATAGAATAGTAAATACCTAGGTTAATTGACCAATAAATTGAAATTTATACGCATCTGTAACATTGGACAAAATGCTATGTTACACCATTTTTGTGTGAACAGCTATTCCTTAATTATCCTTCGTACTCTACATGAAACAATTGGTCTCTTTTACGCAATAGCGGCAGCAAAAACTAAATACTTACCACAGATGACAAGTGCTGTAACAAATAACAAATTATGACACAACTATACTTACTGCTATTGCAACAACTTTGAGACAACAAGGCAAAATCTACTGTCTTATTTCATCTGAACTGTCGCGAAGTGGCCGGAGGTTGAATGCTGTTTTAGGCAACAGTTACAAAACGTTCCTGGCTTCTTCTCACTCACCACTGTTGCCAGGTTGAAGGATATTTTCTAGCGGCCCAAAAATGACGAAAACTGGTGTTCTGCGGTTTTTTTATGTCTGAAAATCTTGACGTAGAACCTCGTGAAATAGGCAAACGTGTATAATTCACTTTAAAGTGACACCATGAAATGACAGTGTAACCTGTGAATTTCGCATAGTTCGAGTTGTCAGCGAGGAGACAGCATGTCAGTTCACTGACTGGCCCCTAGGGGCTAGTGTGAGGTGTGCTGTGTCGCCCTTTTCGCTTCCGCTCTTCTAGGACTCGGACGTAAAAAATAAGAGCCACGATAAAAAGTTTCGCACCAATTTGTTTCAGTGTCTTATGTGCACACCTGCACGTCTGCTTCATGTCCAGTGACTTGATCGTTGACTAACACTTGTATTGAGGTTCTACTCGCAAGTCACAGCTGTACATTCTGCCCTGCTTAGGAGAAAGCAGCAACTACATTAACAGCACAATTGAGAAAAAAGAAGGAAAATATGTCTCATTCCCATCCATTTAGCGATTCTGAATAGGTTTCCAAATGTTATTGTATTGCATAAAGTTCTTAAATTCCATTTCTGAAAAAAATTCCTTATTTACGTAAAACAAATGTTTTTTAAACAATGTATGTTCCATTATTGAATAAATAAAATAAATAGACTAAAGTTACTGCATGGTTTATAGTTTTGCCTAAGATACCGCCATCATATTACAAATTAAGAATGCAGTATTATTGCAGTTACTACTTTTTATACGAGGAATATACACTTACTGCCTTCTGCCATTCTTAAACTTGAAAAAACTACAAAGGCAGTAAGTGTTTTCTCCCTATAACTCTTGCGTACAATTACTTTTACTGCTTTTTTGATGTGTAAACGATGCAAAATATCACGACGAACCCAACGATACCAAAAACTCCATTTTAATTTTTTCTGTAGTTACCGCATTCCTCCTAAGCAGGGTAGTATACCACAACTGCCTTGTTCTTATTGAAGCAGGCAGATGAGAGACATGTCTAAACATGCATACGCTGCCAACAAACTCTGAGCAGACTTCTAGATGCATACGCAAGGCATTGAAACAAAGCGATGGAAAAAAAGTTTTCGCGGCAAAATCGCGGCTCTAGTAAAAAAAAAATATAGATGTGACTTGACGTTGTAAATAAATGCAAATTAATATACACATTTTACCGCTGCTCAGTACGACTATAGATAGTAATTTTGAGTAGAAAAAAGTATATCAGTGCAACTTTTTTTTAACAATCATGCATTTGTAGAATTAATACACATCAAATTGTTAACTGCTCTTACGTTTAACTGTATACATATTTAATTTAATTATATTTAAATATGTATATTTACATACATTTACACACTTATATATAAACGTCAAATAGAAATATTGCGTTATATGACAAAATTATAAAATTTCTGAAAAATATGACGGCATCCACCAAGCTGAACATGGTTGGCA
Organism: Medauroidea extradentata; assembly: GCA_003012365.1. Taxonomy (NCBI): domain Eukaryota; kingdom Metazoa; phylum Arthropoda; class Insecta; order Phasmatodea; family Phasmatidae; genus Medauroidea; species Medauroidea extradentata. The sequence continues at coordinate 1,959 of PNEQ01043841.1, forward strand.
GTAACCACAAAATTTATTTTAATTGTATTAAAACGTTTTTACTGTGACAAAAGTTACGTGACAGTTAAATTTTGAGTTCACAATCACAAACAACGAGCTTGCCAGTTTTATTAAATTAAATTGAGTTCACCAAACTTGGTTGACTCTTATTTCCGAAAAAGAAAAGTATTCCATTATTTCAGATTTCATTTATTGAATACAAATCATTTTGTAAGGAATTGTTTGTTGGTATTTCTTAAAAAAAGATGTCGATGAATCAGTTTTAACGTTTGGCAACTAACGCAATATAAATATGAGAACTGCTATATTTTTGTTCATTTGGTCATTTCTATTAGTTTGTGATTTAGTTCATTTTCTTTAACAGTTAGTAGGTTACATTTTAAAATCTAAATTATATATGTTTATGGGAGTTACTTGGTTTTGTGCCCTATTACTAGTTAATCTTCACATTTTGAGTAAAATTATGCAAGGAAATTATGATGTCTCTCAATAAATAGTTTTGTCGTAAAGTATTTCACTAAGAAACCAAATTTATAAAGCTGTTAATTTTTTATAATACCACTAAGCATTACTGGCTCTCGTCACAGACGCGGACACATATCAGACACATTCATACAGATGCTTATATATATAACATTTGATTGCACTGGAAATATAGTATAATTAAATATTTTTTTCCTATAAGATAAATAATTGTTATTCAATTGATGTAAGTGTTCTCGACGACCAAATTTGCGAATCATATTTGGCAATCATGGATTTTCCCCTTAATTAGAGAGTTTTCTGACAAAGCACGAAACTTCGCGAATAATTATAACATATTATTTTACGATGTATATCAGGTTACAGTTAAATTTTTCTTCGAAACAAAATATTTATAAAGTAATTTATTTTTATATAACTTCATTGTTTTTTTGAGGTGGTACGTTATTTTCATATTCACAAGTCCATTTAACTGAAATTATCGGTATTAAAAATGCAACACAAATATTTATTGTGTAGTACTTACTAAAGAACTAAAAGGAAATTTTTTTAGTCTAATGAATTACCTACACAACTGATTTGGGTAATTAATATACCTCATAATATCTCGCTTTGGACTCGGTTCTTGTTTTCAGGTTCCTATACATACATACAAAACTATCCAAGGCTTGTTTAAGTTACGCAAGCTACCTTACTATTATTTATTAGTAAGTTTAATTTATCTTTCAAATAATTTGTGAAGTGTTCACATCTCTGGCTTGTTCAATTTAATTAAAACATACAAAACCTTAAAACAAACTGAAACTAAAATATCGATGGACGTAGGAGATATTCTTTAATGGCCTTTCCAGCATATTTTGATGACCGCTAAGGGAAACTAGAAGTGCTTGGAGCAGTAAGGGCGACACACCACGCGCATAATCATAGCCATCTCTAGTAGAAGGCATCGGCCTTAGATCTGGCAACTATGCACACAAAGTTCATTTTAACACTTCTGTTAGCTCTCCAAAGGCAATGGATGTACTTGATTCGTTATTCTGCCTTACATACCGGCGAATCAGGTGAAGTCATTGCCGTTGGTGAGACGAAATAAGTGTTAAAAGGACCCTTGTGTGCAGGGTTGTCAGATCTAAGGCCGCGGCCTTCTACTAAAGATGGCTGTGGCATAACGCCTCATTCTCACCTCTAGGACCAATCGGTGCACATAAAATATAGTAACACATTTAATCCTAGTATATTCTACTCTGTGCAGAAAAAGAGACACTTACTGTAGTCATTTAAACTAATAAATTTTAAATGCTACACCCACACCATTCTGTACCATTTAATTTTGGTTCAAAGTTGAAGCATACAGTACCGTAAAACGGGGTGAGAGTATGCCAAGTGGGGTGAGGTTGTGATGACGTAACTTTATATGTATGTCTACAAACATAAAATATGCGTACTTACATAGAATTAGTCCTGAAGAATAAGAACACACAAGAATTTTATGTATAATTTGGTTGTCACAATCTCACCCTTACTTGGCACAATTTAACCCAGTTTAATGGTACCTATTACGTTAAAAAAATATGTGTAGGAATATTGGCATACAGCAGGCACGTTTCGCATTGTTTAGTTTGGCCGCCTACGTCTGATGCATCCTGAGTTACATGTGGTGTACGAACCCCACTTTTCTCTAGGCGTTGTACACGGTTGAAAGATGTGATTATTCACTGACAAACAGAAGAGTTAGAGGCAATTTTATTGCTATCGGTTCATTCAAATTATGTAAGTGACCTTACATTAATGTTTATTCACTGCTGCTCATAAATGGGAATGAGTCTTTTCAATAATAATAATAACAATAACAATATTGCAAATTGGGCTATTGCCAGGCTTTTAACATTTCAGTATTTTAGTGGAATATGGATTATCCTTGGCCGTTTTGGAGTAATTTACTCTTTCCAAAATACTTTCTTCCTCTTATTCAAATTTTTGTCATGATAGGGCGGTAATACGTGACATGGTGAACAGTTTACACAATATATTATATTTTTTAAACTTAATGTTTTAATATTTCAAAAATTTATTTTTAAAAATTTTGCTTCAGTAACTGCATATATATAGATACACATATATGCGCGGATTCAATTACTGTTTAAATTTAATCCATCCTGCTGGGTTACTGTCTACACCCCACTACGGCTAAATATTTAAAACAATACAAACAAACGGTATAAGAAATATATACATTCAACTTTTTAACTGTTGCTATACTTACTCAACCGGTGATAACAGTAAATTGCTAACGAAGATAACCTGTTTCAAAGAGCTATTCCCGTTGCTAAAGCAATAAAGTTGTATTTAAGTACTTGTTATCACTGCACTGAAGACGAAATGTGACATTATATTTAAATTGAAGTAAATGTTTTAAATGGTATTGTGTATTTTAGGGCAAATTCTTACATTCCAAGTACAAACATTTTTCTTCTGAGAAATACACTAGGGGTGAATCACTGTGTATAAGCGATGTTGTTACATAAGAAAAAATTATATCCTTTAGAACTGTATGCTGCAATATGCTGCAAATATTTGCTGCAGATTCCTTCCGTAGCCCCAACCAACAATCATATTACAAAATTAGAGGACACACTATTTCTCCATAGACTTAATCCTCTCGATCAACTTTTATATGTATGTATATATGTATATATATATATATATATATATATATATATATATATATATATATGTGTGTGTGTGTGTGTGTGTGTGTGTGTCGACTGATGAGAAGGGATGAAGGGAATTTAAAATGGGTTTGGCGCTCACAGCCACCCTTACATACACATGACCATATTAGCTGAAAAATGTCCACAACGTAGGAATTTTTTATTCAAATAGAAAATTTTGATTTTGTACACTAGGTTGCATTACACACGACTGCTCAAAATTTTACTTAATATTTAGAATAGTAGATAGTTTTTCCTTGTAGATATTTATTGCACACAGTGGGAACGATACACAAGGACAATTAACCAAAAAGTAACATCCCTTACCTCTCAGAATGGCACATTGGCAATAACTGAGTTGGAGTAATATTTTTGACTGTGTCAGCCACGTAAACCTAGAAAGTCATTGATGTTACATTCTGTCATGAAGTAAGCTTCATTTTATAATTAGACGTTCGATTTTCCTAGCACCTAGGTCATCTAACTGGTTGCTTCGAATATATATGTATGTATATATATATATATATATATATATAGCTTACTTTATGACAGAATGTAACATTGATATATTCATACAGAAGTTCGGAGCCCCTTATCACTAGTGGTTTGACTGTTACCTGTTGATAACGTTGAAAACTAAATATATTCGGTAGTGTTTGTCATCCTCAACGGTTGTACTGTAGTGTCCATTCAGACTTGAATGTGTTTGAGAGATTATCAGAAGTATTTCAATGAAATGCAATGATGCAAGCAAATATTTTCTTGTCTACAAGCAATATCGGGATAAAACCACAGCGCGAAACTCCACGGCTGCGAGCAAAATAAAGAATACAATAATACTAAAAAATTTAATGGTAATATTAGCCAGTTTTAATGAGGCACATTTATTTCATGTTTTTCCTTCTCTCAGCCTAGAACTGTAAATATTACATACACCTTTTATAGATTATAAACATAAATTACAAAATTAAATTTCATAAGGATAAATGTGGAATGCAAGAGGAATGCCAAAAAAATCTAACAAATAACATAGCAAGAAAGATGGGTTCAGGCGCAAACACAATGATTCCGTAAATTTTTACGAAAAAAATTTTTGCACCAATCTTTTCAATCCCTTACACGTGTACATCTTTAGTTCTGTTCCTTAGTCAGTGATTGGATGATTCAACTCTGCCGCGTCTTGGGGATCTTATGCCTGCACATATAGGCGTGTGAAGTCTCTGTAACCGTATTCTGTTAAATATGTGACAACCCTGTTCAAAACACGCTGCCAATAACCATGCCGCACGGCTGCAGATGTAAATGTAAGGCAATGGAACTAGCTGATTCAGAAATATTTCCGCGAAAATACATGATACCCAGTCGTGGTTAATATATAATATTGTCTGTTGATGTTCTTGATAATGCAGTGTTTACAAGCAATCTGTTTAAGGGACGTGTTATACAATTTTATCGTGTTTTCAGTTTTGAGCCATAACATTAGGATATATTCTTGGTAAACTGCTTGACATAAAGAACAAGAAAATTATCGGTTAACTTTCAAGAATAGCAATAATTCTGCATGGCAAATTAATGAACCGTTCAATTGTTATTTCCGTCGAGCAGTTTGCGAAGAATATACCCTGTGCTTCGTCGAAGAGAAAACTTTTATAATGAAATTTAAATAAATACTATTGCAAAAAAAAAAAAACTGAAAAAAAAAATTAACCCTCCCAACTAACATTAACTGTCTATCTGGTCGACTGCACACAATGTCTCACATACTCGGCCGTGGCTGGCTCCGAGAGTAGCTCTGAACCAGTAAGGTGGAGGATTGTAGCAGATGGAGATGGGAGGTGTAGTGGGGCTGGGAAGAATCTCTGGTGACCTGAATTGTTTTCTAGCTCTTTGCCACATTCTTGGACGATCATAAAATCCGCCATGGCCAGTCTTTCCACGCCCCTGAGGGGGCGGGGCGAGCCTTACTTGGGGACCTCCACCCCTCTGACCAGTGAAAACACTGGATCCCGCAGGGAACCATTCCAGAGATGAACATCAGCCAGCGAGCTAAGGTTACTGCTACGAGCCCTCTGCGGCCGCGGAACTGCCAACTTAGCAACTTTGTAGCCACATGCAGCGACATTTACAACAAACTTTGCCGCAATAATTCCTGTTTTAGCGACTACCGAGTTTTCTCGTGACATCCATGGCTTGTACAGTCAACAATGTCGACATTTATTGTGCCATAGGAATGCTGACATTTAAACAGTACTTGTAACTGACTCAAATACAATTACTACGACAATGTTTAATTTAAATCAGTTACTGGTATGTTTAATATACAAAATGCATACGTCACATTTATTTGCTACCTTGTTGCCTGTACAAACCATGAATACTATCAGAAAATTTGCTAGTCGCTAAAACAGTGTTTGTTGTAAACGTCGCTGCATGTGATTACAATTTCTATAAGGTGGTAGCTCTGTGGCAAGCGCTTACCTCATCTACGTGTACTCTTACGCCCAAAAATTAACATTTATTTTCAATACGTATAGTTTTGTTTAAAAAAATTTCTAAAATAATGTATTGCTGGCTGATGTATTTGAAATTTTAGAGATGTTTGTTTAAAAACTTATAAATTAGATCCTTTTTTGGTATTTAACAGCTCTAGGATTAGTTTGGGATGCAATGTTAAAGCATACACAAATTTAACTAGGAATATTAACTGATTATGAAAAAAAAAATATTATGATTGAAAAAGGAATTAGAGCTGGAATATTAAAATACCGTGAAATATATGCAAAACAAATAATAAATATAGGACAAATTATGACCCTAAATTAGAAAATTATTATTTAGAATATTAAGACGCTAATAATTTATATTACAGGGCCATGAATCAATATTTATCTTATGGAGGCTTTGAACGGTAGGATACAAAATATTTTTATTATGAATAATATGTTTAATTCCAGACAAATATAAATGATATATTTTAGAAAATGATTTAGAATATCTTAAGTAATTACATAATTTACGTAATATTTACCACTAGCCCCAGAAAATAAAATACCTCCAGCATAAAAAAAAATTTAACTTAATTCTGTGATAAAAAAATTGTATTACATGACTTAAATTTTAAACAATGTTTATCTTTAGGAATGAAAATTTTAAAATTATTCATAGAATATCGAATCTAAACAATCAGACTGGATGAAGTATTACATTAATCTCAACACAGAAATGAAAACAAAAGCAGCTATTAATTTTGAAAATTATTTAATTCTGTTTTTGGAAAAACGATGAAAAATATTACAAACAGGGTTGATTTTAGAATATGCTCAAATTCTAAACAATTTGAAAAATTAAATACATAACAGAATTTTAAAGACAGAACAGTTTTTAGTAGATCTTTAGCGGTAATTGATATTAATAAAACAAAATTATGTTTAAATAAACCAATTTATGTCGGAATGAGCGTATCAGATTTATCAAAACATTAATGTACGATTTTCACTATAATATTATCAAACCAAAATATGGAGAATATATGAAATTGTGTTAAACTGTGTTTCTTGGCGGTATGTAATCGAAGGTGTCAAGTTTCTTGTACCTTTCACGCCAACCTCTAACTGGATCTTTTGAAACCCTCTCAATGATTTGAATTTTAATATAAAATATATAATTAAAGGATCTCGCATAATGTCTTATTTTCCGAATATTTTTTTAGATATATTGCTAGAGACATGCAAAATTCACGTTATCATTTGGTATCAGACTAAACTCCACTTTCCTATACGTAACAGAGCATAGTCTGCGATTCAATTGGCCACGAACTTTTATGAGTTGTAATTGACGTGCGTTACGTCTGTAAAGAGATTGGACTCTCTACCGCGTAAGCATTCTCCGCTGCAAGTCACGACAATATCGGCCAGCGGGAGACGTCGAACAAGCCTATAGTCACTTGGAGTCTAGTCAGCTGTCAGAAAATAACACGAATTTTGCATGTCTCTATATATTGCTAATGGTTCTTGTATTAAATGTAATTCTAAAAACTTTCAAATTTATAAAAAATTATTTAGTAAAACTTAGATTACAAATGTGTACTACAACTATTGAACAAGAATAGTATCAATAATTTATAGAAGATATAAATAAAAAATATAAAATTTTCTTGTAATTAATGTGTAAAATTCAATTTCTTACTATAACGACGAATATTTTCATTCCTTGAATAATGCTGAGTACACAGAAATTATAATTATTGATGATATGCTTGGTGTTATGAGCAAAAATGTACGAAAACATTTATTGTAGGGTGGAAATTCTAAATGACCTAATTGCAAAAATACACTGTATTTAGTTTGTTACTTAAAAATAAACTATGTGACAGCGCCTATGTTTTGATGTAAGAGGTAAGTCCCAATAACTGCCTGTATAGTTTTTATGATCGTTGAAAGATTTAATGTCTAGTATATATGCATACTCTTGCATAGCTGTTAATCCCGTTTACTCGAAAAGATTTATTTGGAACTAAGACCATTTAGAATTACTACTCTACAATTCAGTTATTTTCGGCTTAGCATATTTTGCGATTTTGAAAAACAGAAAATTATGGATGTTATGAAATATTTAAAGTTTCAACTCACACATTTTATATACGTATTAGTCATTTAGTTGATCAGTATTTAATGTTAAAGGAAGGAAAAAAACAGGCAATGATTCTGAAATTATAGATAGTGAAATTAAACATATTTTTACAAAATTAGAAAAATTTTATTTAGTTAAATTTTAAATATATCTTAATCTATCATAATCAATTATTGGTTTCTTACCATATTTTTAAATTTCCTTTAGCTTGATCATTTTTAAAATAAAATTTACCTATTAAATTATGAGAAAATTATGTATTCCTTTTTTTTAGTCATGTGAAGAATATTCCATTGTTTTAAACATTTACGACAAACGAAAGTAAACTAGGTTATTCATCTTTAAATGATTTTACACTACTTTTAACAAAATCATGTTTCATCATTAACATTTTTAATTCTTCTTTTTCCAGTTATTTGACAATTTTTAGTTTTATGGTATAATTTAAATTGATGCATTGCCTATACTATATAGTTTACAGTTTGTAGCAATTTTAAATATAATTTTTTTGTTATATTTTATGGTACAATAGGTGTTGGATGGGTGTTTTAGGTGTTTGAACAGTTGTTTTATGTACTTTAGTTGTTTAACAGGCGTTGAGTCACTTGAACGATGGTTTGAGCCGTTTGAACGACTGTTAAGAGCAGTTTGAACTAGTATTGAATGGGTAACAGATAATTATATTTCCAAAAAATTATTCGACTGAGACAAATGTTACATTAATTTTCATTAATTTTAAAAGTTTATTTTCTGTTCATTACTCAATTAATTATAATATACATTATCTTCAAAATCATTAATATTTTAAAATCGTAATTATTACATAATTCAACCAATGTAGCCCACTGATGGAAATTAAATTTTAATATTTTCGATCTTTTTTGAATATCGGGTTTGACAGTTTTTTCTTAAAAATTATTAAAAAAAAAATATTCATATTTTCTTCAATACCGAAACCAAGCTTTCGATTGACACTAATTATGGTAGAAAATAAACCAATTCAATATTTTCTTTTAAATTATTTTTCGTTTTTAATTCTTCGTTAGTTTTATTTTGTAATATTTTATCAGCTTTATGTCTATCTTCAATATTTTTTTTTCGTGATAACCAATATCGTGAAATAATATTGCTTCATCAACTTTGTATCCTGTCATTTTAATTTTTTCAATATTTGTTAATAATTTAGTACTAGGCCTAGTGTAATTATGACCAGGTAAAAGAATTGAAAAGGTTATTTAATTATCAAATTATCTATGTCACCTCCTATTTTATTGTTATTATAAATTTTTTTAGTCTCAATTTTAGAATATACATTTCAAATAGTTAAAATTTTTAACACAACATAGTTAAAATTTATGATTACAAGACACTTTAATTAATTTTTCTCATTTTTTTCAATCTGTGATTATTGTTGACTTTATTGTTATAGATCATGCATTATAAATAAACAACCTGTTTTTTTCTGTGATATTGCTTTCTCCTTTTTTTCAAGAACTGTTGGTAAAACCTTCTGTTAATTGTTATGTTTCAGACGCTAATGTATTTACGTGAATTGGTTTTCCTTCTTTATATAGTTTTTCTAAAATTTCATTTTGTCTAATTCTTAGAGCAACTAACTGGTAATTCGCTATTTATATGAACATAATTAACTATAACTGTTGCCGCTGAAATAGAACCAAAATTTAAAGGAATAACCAATCACCTTTTTTAAAGAATTTATTTCAAATTCTCTAATTACACCATTTTGTAATTTCCTAAGTTAAATTTTATTAACATTAATTTGAACATTAGATTTATTAAAAACATTTCGTGTTAAATGTAATATACCTGTTTTCATTAGTAATTTTCTATTTGCTTTTTAGTTAAATTTAAATTAATCATATTGAAGCTGCTTTCTAATTAGATACAGAATAATTAATTCAATATTATAAAATTGATCCTTATTATGCCGGTGTTTGTTACTTAGATATTTTTAAAGTAGAAATTTAAAATATTAAATCCAAATTAAGTAAGTTTTGAGTAATGAAGTTAGAAAACGAAAATGTTGGAAATGGGACACACTAGTTTTTATATAAAATCATTCCAAACTCTTAATTATTTTGATTAATTTGACGTTCAAGCTTACCAAAAAATAATTGATTAGTGTAAAAATATTTCTTTGATGAAATATAATCGTAAAAGATTACCAAAATAATTATTGGTCTCGTGGGTATTGGTGTACAAGAGAAATATTCAAAATTATTAAGTGTAACAAATAAAATAATAATTATTTTTTCATACAGATAAAATTTTCTAAATAAATAAAATTAAAAAAATTCTCAAACACTTTCATATTAAAAACATCACCTCAAAAATTAATTTTTTTTAAATCAGGGGAAAAATTATTTTAAAAATAAGTTATTTTATTGTTAAAAAAATATAATGGATTTTTATCTTCGTCAATTAAGACAAATAAACTTGTGAGAAAAATTCTATGGTGATAAAATGGCAACCAATAATTTTTTTTTAATTTTAATATTCACCTTATTTATTGAAATATTAGAAATAAAAGTTCTTCATAATTTATATTTAACAAATAAAAAATGCTAGAAATATGGCTGTAGATTGTATTAACAGAAAATTTATTGACTGGGAGGATGAAGATTTTTATGAATTTGTAGAATTATCTGAAGAAATTATTGAAGAATTTCAAAAAGAAGTTGACTGTGAAATTATTTCCGAATGTCAAAAATTAACAAAAATTTTATTGATAAATGTCAACGTAAAGATGATTGGAAACTTATATCTTAATACATAGAATTATCAAAAAAATGTGTTGAAAAGTTTTATAATAAAGTTAATTGGTGGCTTATTTCTATATATAAAAATTATCAGAAAATTCGATTGAAAAATTTCAACATAAAGTTGATTGTGGTTTTATTTCTGAATGTCAAAAATTATAAAAATAAATTATAAACAACATGGAACTAAAGTTGAATGGAAAATTGTTTCCGAACATCAACCACTTAGCGTAAATTTTATAAAAAGTTTTCATCATAAACTTAATTGGAGGCTTATTTCTGAATGTCACAAATCGTCAGAAGAATTTATAAAAATCGGTTGGAATTATATTTCTAAATATAAAAAATATCTTAAAAAATCATATTTAAAAATGTCAATATCAAGTACAATAGGATTACACTTCTCAAAACCAAGAAATTGTAAGTAAATTTTATTCAAAATAAAGTAGATTGGGCTTATATTTCCAGATGTAAAGAATTATCAAAACACGTAATTGGTAAATTTCAAAATGAAGTTGATTGGAGTGAAATATCTAAATATAAAAAAAACATCAGAAAGTTTTACTGTAAAATTTTAAAATAGAGTTAATTGGGAACGTATTTCTGAATATCAGGAATTAAGCGAAAAATTTTATAGGAAAACATAGAAATATAAATAATTGAGGGAAAATTATTATAATTCAAAATTTATCAAAAGAACTTAGGATAAAGTTCCAAAGGAAAATATTTTCAGGTTTGGTTGATAAAAATTCTGACTAAAATAAAATTTTATTTTATTTACTATATTACGCATAATAAAATATAATCATTTTATATTTAAGGTTTTGGGCCCGCCAAAATGGAGGGTCTTAAAGATGCCCGATTTATAATTTTTAAATTTGTGTAATTTTATAAATATAATTCGTTTGTTCCATTATTCCATTGTTCCGTAGTGCCATTGTTCCATTATACCATTATGTCATTATTCCATAATTAAACATTTTTAAAATGGAGAACTGGAAAAATATTTGAATTTGTAAATAAAATTTAAGATATATTTTTTTATGAAATTTTAAATTTTAAAATTTTTTGAACACTATTTTTAAAATCATCCTGTGTAGGTGTGCAGGATTAAATTTTTTTTTTCCATTATGAAAGTGTACATGCGCTAGAATCGGCAAACATTATCTACTGATATATCAATTTAAAATTAACTGACAGATAATTTAATAATCATTTAATATTGATGCCTTCCATAAATAGGTAAAGATGTAATGAAAAATTTTAAGGGATATTTATTCCCGTAAAATGAACTGCTATAAAAATATAAAGAGAAGAATTTGTTTTCGTAATCCCCTAAACTTTTGTACAAATAAGAGAAACTACTTCCCAATACTTTGAACGGAATACAGTACTATGCGTAAAATTATTCAACATTATTTTTTTAAATCATTGCTAATTCTTAATGGTAAGAAATTCTAGACAATTAAGAATATTCCACTCGCTACGTATTACAAAAACTTAATTACTTTATTTCCGCTAACAGTAACGAAAACTCCGAAACGAGTGTCAAGACCTTCATATTGTGTAACGAAAAATACTGCAGCCAGGATTCATGTCAATTCACTTCGTTTATTAACTACAAAACACATGTAGCCAGTGAAACACCCTTCGTTTAATGCACCACTAATAAATGCTTACAGTGTTAATGAATATCAGAAGTTTACAAGGCCAGCAACCCTAACAACATTAAAAACTACGATTCCATGTCCCAGCCACATCTTAATTACAACTTGTAAAATTATGAGAATACCCACCGTCGAATAAATAAGACGCAAAATATGTTTTTGTATGGTTTAAATATGTTAACAATCCAATATTTGATTTTTTAATGAGGTACGTGTACCAAATATGGCCCGCTTAATGTTCAACAATCATGTGTGCCTAATTCATTAACTTTATTACTAACATACCACATGGATGATGTAAGACAGATATTATGGATGGTGTATGTTCATACTGGAGTCTATTGTGTATCTCGGCATTACCACGCAATGGTGACTAGCGGGCAGTATTGACAACTGAGCCATATTTGGTACAGTTACCTTAATATGTGTTAAATACCTGACATTTTATAATGTGTTTTTAGTTTGCGTAGTTACTTATGTTACACATACTGCTAATCATGTCTTGTTTTTCAAATATATTTTTTATCTCACCCGGTTTTCTTGTGAAGTATAAGTACTGCAATTCTGTTAGTCAACGATTTACTCAAAATACCATTTCATATGTAGTAAATAGAAACTATTGAACGTAACAAAAATCTTCTCACGTGTGTAAAGCAGTGTAATTATTCTGTGCAAGCTACACGTGACAAGTTGTGTTTCCTGTCAACGCAAGAGGGTTATTTTAAATAATTTCTCAAAAAGTCTTAATTATTATGTTACGTCCCTAGTTTTCGGCATCTGTCACTGCAAGAAGACCACGCTAGACCAAAATGTACAGCATTTATTAACAAAGTTTCCGTTTATAAGCTGCTTACATATTTAAATCTTCCTAGAACATCATAATCGTACAGAACTTGTTTATGCAAAAATTTACAATAGGCAGAAAATAACTGATTTATGTCCAGAGGCGCAGCATTCGTCAGTTTTGCTTGTCTGATTAAAGTTATGTGATGACAGGCATTTATAACCACGTTTTTTACTAACTCGCTCCCTGTCTGTTTGTCTGTTCTGTAGACATTTTGTAATAGTTTTTAAAATAATTTTCCGATGATCTAGAGTCTTGAAACTTTATACACAACTGTGAACTGTACGGTAATACAATATAGAAGAAATATGTTATAAAATAATTATTTAATTAAAAATAATAAAAATTAATATACTAAAATAATAATAGATAAAGGAAGACTGATGAGAGAAGCTGTCGTAGAGAATACTCACACATCAGTTCATGCATCAAGAATCTACTTCATGTGCCGACGTTTTTTTACGTTTCAATCCTTACAACTATTTTCACGTAGAATATTATTATACTTTTAAGTTCGTTTAAAAACATCACATACAAAAATATAATAATTATTTATTATAGTTGATTAACTTTTATGTGTTTACATACTTTTTAATTATTGCTTCACATGCCCTTGATGGAGATGATAAGGGAGCTAATCGGTATGCATCTGTATTAAGAAACCGTCCTAAACATTGCCTGGAGTGATATCGGTCTTACACGGGGATCGAATCCTGGATCTCCGGTGTGAAAGGAAAGTTCTTACGGACTGCTCCACAGCGTGTGGATACACTTTGTTCAGTTATTACTCCTCTTTCAATTATTACACTTCATCAGGCAGTTAATGCCCACGTCTACCTATTTCATATCATGCACTTAACTGCAACAGTAATACAATCTATATTTAATACTTGTAGTGCAAATTTTAGTAACACTTTTCGTAGTACTAAATTCTGAAATTTAACTACCCTTCGTATGAATCTTGCAGCCACAGAGGCTACAAATGAATAAACAATTTACTAATCAATTTAACACATTAATGGATTAGTTTTACAAAGAACAATATCTTAAATATTATACGTAAAATATTTCAATAAGTGTAGTAACAGGAATTAATTTACTGTGAAACTTAATTCGATTGTAAAAAGTTAATAATCATAAGATATATTTATTAATTTCTATACAAAACTAGGTCAAACAAAAAATGTAAAATTTAACATTTCTTATACTCCTAATTACGCCTCACGGCAAGCCTGATTCCCGCCTTAAATTTGGAAATAGTGACGACCCAAATTACATTTAAGTCTATATGCCTGTCATAGTCAAATAATATAGTAGTACTATATCATTCTCAAATACCTCTGGCCCCTCTCTACGCATACATGTCCCCACAGAGCAACTCCTCCCCACTTCACCGCTTCCCGGCCACTCTTAGCTGCAACACGAAGATAAAGAACAAACTCGAAAGGAACCACAAAATCTAGAAGGTAAAGAGATGTTATGATATGTTAGAATTCTAGATAACTTTATACGGTTATAAAAATTTACGACTATAACATTACAATCAACATACTATATACTAAATAAAAATTTGGCTAGTTTAAAAAATGTGGCAATAATCCTCAAGGCATTTTACATAAAATAACGGTTGTCTAAATGAGATATCCTTAAAAATGTTACATTGGAATTAGTAAGTTTGTACGTGGTTTCTTCATTTTAAATCAGAGGCTGCAAACAAAGAAGCCAAACCCGTTAATTTGTGTCTCAAAACAGTAACTGACTGCCACAAAATAATTTAAAAAAAACTGGTATTTACACGGCTCTGATGTTTGTCTGTTGCCATGCCATTACAGCTGTAAGTTGCTTGAAACTTGTAGTATGTGGTTCTTGAGTGCCACGCTGTCAGAAATATTTATTTAACTGTAGCTAATGGCATCATGTAACGTTTAATAAATTCGACTCGTTTAGTTATAATAAAATTTACCAACTAAATTAATTTAGTTTAGCTTAATTGAGAACTTTAGAAGATAACTATGAGCCTGGTCTTTTCGGGAGAGAACTGTGTGCTGACGATTTTCGTATAGTTCTGACGTTATCCTGTGATTCATTATCTTTATGACCATTTTTGTGTAGTACTAAGGCAGTTTAAAAATACAAAAATCAGTCTGGCAATTTTTCAATAATATATGTGAATTATTCGCTCTGATAAATGATAGATGTCTCTCAAGTCATTATTAACACTACCTAGAATTCATCAATAGAAAAAAAATAAAGAAGGATAAAGCACGTGTCCATAAAAATTATATTTTTGGTTATTCGCCCGTATTATGTTTATCTACAAAAATATCTGGGAAGATGTTCCTTGCTTACTATGAAGACCTGTTTTCGTAGGAAATGACAACCGGGGTTAATGTTACGTAAGTAGTTATAACACGGCAGTTCTGGCGCACTCGGACCAAATGATGGGGAGTGGCCGGGACATGGAAGACAGCTTACAACCTAGGACACGCACACGTATACAGCGTGATGGGAGATGCACACACCGATAGGTTGTTCCGTACCTCGTCGTGGTGGTACCAGAAGATGTAGGCGGGCGGCTCGGGGCTGAAGCGGATAGTACAGGTGAGATTGATGGTGCTGCCCATGTCCACGTGCAGCTCTGGCCCGCCCAATATTGTCGCCGTCGGCACTGTGGACAGGAAACATCAGCTCTCACTTCATATACACTAACGCACTTCAACTTACATTCACAGACACATAACACATGCAGTATTATGTGTTTGCCAGATCTCCAATTGTTCGTTTTCATACGTCATGGAAGTAATTTTTTTATTTGATTACTTGTATTTCTTATGCATTTATAAAGTAGCAGTAAAACATTTTTTTTATTTCTGATATGTTTAAATTACATTGTAACTTACTTGTTGCTGTTTCATTGTTTTAACGATAAAGTGTATATTTAAAAATCGTAATTCATCATATTCCGTTTATCATATTTTTTAATGTGTAACAGTTTGTTACCATTTGGATTCCTTGTATGTGTAATACAAAGTAGTGAGTAGTAGTTGAATGGCCAGAATATTCGTAGTTGTTTATTGTTCAGGAGTTATTTAGTAGATGGTGGCCAGAGTAGTCAAAGTTGGGGCATTAGTCACCATGTTTAAACATTTTATTTTATTTTTTTAATCTAAAAAAGTGTAACATTAATGCTCATTACATTAATTATATTTACTTTGTGCTACAGTACAAGCTTCGCAATTTAACTTTAAACATATATTCAGGTCTCAATCCTTCCAGTAAATTAAGAATGCAAGAAAATTTTTTTGTTTGTTGCCAAAAAGAGGGTGCGGCACTTATCCTAAATTCGTTTGTCCTAAAACCATTTTTCGAGGTTTTGTTGCTTGGACTTAATTTGTCAAAAAATCGTTTGTCCTAAAGTCATTTATTCTAAATTCGTTTGTCCTAAAGTTGTTTATCCTAAATTCGTTTGTCCTAAATTCGTTTGTCCTAAAATCGTCTGTCCTAAAATCGTCTGTCCTAATTTCGTTTGTCCTAAAATCGTTCGTCCTAATCTCGTGTGTCCTAAAATAATTCGTCCTAAAATGTGTGTGTCCTAATTTCATTTGTCCTAATGCCGTTTGTCCTTAAAGTCATTTATCCTTAAGTCGTTTGTGCTAATATAATTTGTCCTAAAGTTGTTTGTCCTAATTTCGTTTGTCCTAAAGAGATAAAATGTGTTTGTCCTAAAATCGTGTATCTTAAACAGCGTTTGTCCCAAAGTCGTTTGTCGTAAAAGCGTTTGTCCTACGAATAGGAGAAACTATTTTAGGACAAACGACGTGTACCCGCCTAAAACATATTTTTAAAGTTCAAATGCTGTGATAATAGTATAGCAGAATATAAATAGAATACATGCTATACTAGCAAATTTCACACTTTCCTCTTCAGAATTTAGAAAAAAGGAAAAATAAAATAATAACCCAATATGGTGACAAATGCCACGCCCTAAGATGTGTTATATAAAATAATAGAAGAAAACGTGAACTAAATGCTTTATGGTTTGAAACGAAAAATCCTAGAAAGACATTTTGCTGATGTAATATCTGGTTATTTCAAATTCAGTTTATTTTTTTGCATGGTGAAAATAACACCCCCTTAAAGTTCTAGTAAGAATAAGTTGCTTTTTACTGTACGTAGTGCTTATAAACCAATATACTATAAAGCGTAATGCCAATAGTATTTTTAAAAAATATTGTATATTTGCAACAATTTCGTCAGCAAAAACTGACAGCCGAGACTTGTATCCGTAGCGACGTGTGTACATATGTGACAAAAAGTATTTTCCTTTGTGCAGACTTGTTTGTTAACTACAGGGTTTGTAATTTGAGAACAGTTAATTGCAACAACGATATTCTGTATGTGATGCTGCATATTTTATTAGCAAAGGAAACAAAAGAAAATATTTAGGTTGCCAAATAACATGCGTATATTTTAATTAAACACAAGTCTTCAGTGAGCTATATATGCACGCTATATAATATCAAGTAGAGTCACTGACTTTTGGTTGAAACAATTTTCGCACATATGTTGTTTCACAGCTCTGCTTCGTGATAGTTCGTAGTGTGTCTTTGGGCATAGTCGTCGCTTGTTTGACAGCAACAATCAGAGCAAGGTCATTATGACACCACACATCTGTGGTGTTCTGGTAGATCACCTTTAAAGCTGGGTGGTAAATCATATTAACACCTGGGGCATCATTTCAGGTTTTTCTTAGGGGTGGGGAAGATTTTTATTTGGCGACAATGATCGTGTTGCATCTTTTTATTAATTAATCATGTATAAATTGTAATCTTTAATAATAAAAGTTCGGTTTTATGTGTGCTTACGTTAGTAATACTTAAATAAAAATACACAAAAAATTTTTACACGTTTCCTTCTAAATCCAGGGGGGGGGGTATTTGCCCTTCCCTGCCCTCACTTATTGACACCCCTGACTAACACTGACCACGAAGCAGAACTGCAGATGTGCACGTAAAACATTGAAACAGATTCGTGTCAGTAGAAGTCAGTAGCTCTAGTGTCATGATAAAATCCAAGAATATGTACCAATACGAAGCAAAATTGCGAAATGTGTAGCTTTCGCACTCGGCTACTTGTTGGATGAGCATGGCTCTGGAAAGTAATTGATTTTCGAAGTTCTTCGATTAAATTGCCTATTGGCTGAGATACCAACTTTTGAAGCTACGTACCGAAAACCAATTTTTGTAACGTCACTATTCTTACAATACCACGTTAAAGAGGTTTTCTTGCCTCAACTATTCGAGTTGTTTCATAAACAGTTTGAAATAAAGATGGAGCACTTTGTTGTGTAGAAGAGATGATCTGTTTGAAGCGTGATACAATCAGTTCTGTGGATGAGCGATATGTCTGTAGGAGAGATGACTGGTTTTGTGTAAGAGAGAATATATTTGTACTAGTTTTGTTGTTTTTCAGTGCTGTCATCTTGTTAGCAAGCCAATGAAGTTTGCTCGCCCTCAATGATGATATTTAACATTTGTCATGCATTTAATGTATGGCATGATATGCTATCTCATTCTGAGTTCACTATTCTGTAAGTATTCCCTTGATTTAGTTTGCCGTTATAAATAAAGGATTTTTAGAACCAGTCAGTACAAACCAACAGCATTCATCGCAACATCCTACAAAATCAACGATGCTGTTAGTATAGATGGTCAGTATTTTGCATTTAATATAGGCTGCATTCTTACAAACACATATTTAGTAAAACTAATAATATATATTTCATTACATACATTTTTTAAGTACGTTCACTGAGGCAACAGTGCGCTATCCTAGCGAAAATGTGTTTTTGGATACTACTTTCTACTACAATTCCCCTTGGACCACCCCCCCCCCAAGTATATATTGTTTTAATATAACTATTCACGGACCGTAGAACGAATCCTAAAAATTCTTATTACTAAACATTTGTTTGCAACCCCTACGCCCAGTCCCACTTGAAAATTTTAATTTTTTTTGACAGAAACTGTTGCGCGCACGCGGAAAAATCACCAAAATGTTGGTTTTTTCATGTAACATTTTTTGGCTACCCCGATCTGCCCCTATACCCCTTTTGCCTAGTTGCTTCCTAACAATTTTTTTTTGCCAGAAACCAAAGCGGGCGCTCATACAAATCACCAAAATTTATTTTTTCACTAAATTTTCTGTTTATCATTTTCTGCCCCTCAACCTTATTTTACCCTCCCTCTTTCTCTGAAAAAACATTGGCAGAAATCTTCGTGGTGCGAAAATATCATCGAAATGATTAGCATAGAGAGCAAATAAGACGAACAAACAAACATATACTTTATGATATAGTCCACAGGTATAACTCGTAACAACACATGTTTAATTCTACAAAGGACCTTTTTGTGCGCCATATTAGTAGCTCGGCCATCCAGTGTTTAGAAAACCAAGCTGCAGGTTGAGCTTACTCTGCAGCGAACAAAGTCGCTGTGACTGTGCCATATGATAATCTGTCCTCAGTCTATCCCAATCGTAAAGACTTGCCCGGGCCTTATTTAATTACAACGAAACAGACCTTTATTAAATATGAGAGATTATTCAGAGGGAATATTTATAACACGTGGTATGATGACTGATTTAAAACTCGAGCACAACCATTGTTGACTGTGGCCGCAATACGTAACACCGGAAGTTCATTAAAATAAATAACATTTTTCAATCACTGGACACGTACAGGTTGTGTAACAAAATATACGTAACGAAATAATTGCACAGCGTAACTTCCCTACAAATTATTTATCGGTGGCTGTATTTTTTTCGTGTCGTCTGCTATTAATTGTTTACAAAGGTTACGCTTTTCCCTCCTGGTAATTGAGAGTTTTTTCATCAGTATAAAAACTTATATAATTATTTTCCGTAATTACGTAATCAACGATTCATTTAAGAACTTATTTTATCCCTTCACAGTCCTGAGAGTTCAAATTTACAAAATATCTCAAACCTGTTGATGTGTTTTTATGGTATTCATCTTCATAAAGTGAAAAGCAGCTCTACATATCGGCGGATTCGACAGCAATTACTGAATTATCTAAAACACGTTTAACGTATTTTAATCCCCTTGGATTTCGAATTTCGAAAAGTTGATAAACTCCGATTCAGGTATTTAAGCATGCATCAATATTAAGCAAAAAGTGCGTCGATATCTTAACGTTAAGTGGAATCGATATATTATATCTAATACGAATCGAAAACCCATTTAAAGCTTTTTTTTTAACACGTAGGAATTGAACTTTGAATATAATCTGAAATATAATTTTGGGTTTGTACGTAAACTTCTTTCTAGAGAAAACAGCACTTCGATATCTGAACTAGTTCGATAGGTAAGGAAGAATAATCGAAAATTATTTCACGTATTTTCATGCTTTTAATTGACGAATTTCGAAACGCCTTAAAGATATATCTTAGAAATGTTATACGTGTTTAACTGATGTAAAAAACGTGACGATAGCAGGGACGGAACTGGGGCCGTGTAGATGGGGATTGTGCCCCGGGCGCCAAACTGGCAGTGGCAGAATAATTTTAATATACATACTTATACCTGGATCTCGTACTGTTATAACACATCAATCCCACAAATGTTGGAGGGCAGATGAACTCAATTACTTGTTCTTAAAGACACATACATGTGTACGGTAAACTATTCAAAAATTGTACATTTTGCGTACTATCAAATTGCGATGGCACGTTGGTACATACCAGTGAATTGTGGTACAAATATATTCTAGATTGTACGGCTGGCAACACCGCATCCTGAAGCGTTCGATAGATATCGATAAATAATCGAAAACACATTTCAGGTCATTCCTGCCCTTTAAGGTCTTAATTTCGAAAAATCATAGACTTAGTTAGTACTCATTTTTATTATTCATGTAATGATTACACAAACGGCGATTGTAATTTACTTAACAATGTAGCAAACACTAAATACTAATTTTTTCAATTGAATGCAGTCATACTTAGGTTTAAATTTAAACTTCTCGGTTGATTTTTGTTATATGAATAAGTAGAGGTTTGTATTTTACGCACGAATAGAAAACTCTTCATTTTTACAGTTGTACATCAGCAGTAAAACAGAACGTCCCTTAATTGAAGGTTCGTGCTCCCCACGACTAGTTCGATCATGTAATCTCTGGAGACTTGGTCATCAATATCTCATTTCGTGTAACATACGTCTTTTATTTCGTTTCATTACAACGTAAATAGATCAAAGTAATTTATGACGCATATTAGAACAATCTATAGTTGAATATGGTCAAGACAATTTAGGAAAATTTTGTAAAGCGTACAAAGCAATATGTTGCTAAAACATTGAAACGGCTTTTACTTAAAATGATGCTGATTCTCCGTAAGTGAAGTTGATTTTGTAGTCAGTGGAGTTTTCTCGCTCGTGATAGTTTATAAATATATTTTCGTGCATTGTAAATTTTGAAATCGTATCAGATAAAAATACTTAAATTTACACTTTAATAACAGCTAAGCGATTTAAGTAAATGAAATCATCTGTACGTAATCTTTAACGTCTGTCCTTTAATTACAATGTTATGTATATTGAAGGTAATGGAGAAGAACACTTTGGGATGTAAGGACATTTATTCAATGACATCCAACAAATATGAGTAAGAGATGAGTTGAATCATTTACGTATCCTCACGTTTCTTCACGACGCTTTTTTGCAAGTTACACGTTTCAATGAAATTTATATTTTTAATTTAACATCCGCTGAAGTAAGTATTCCAACATCGACCTCCACGAAAATTTTTAAAGTAATTTTTCGGAAAAATTCTTTATAACGTTTGTGGGATACAATTGTCTTTCAATTAGATCCTCGTATTATATTTTTGTATGCATTCAGAACGCCAATAGTTTTCAAACCATTAAGTAGGCGCAGTGAACGTGTAGCTGCATACAACGTTCTTTTGATTTCCTGTAGTTATCACAAAGGTAGTCTGAAACCCTCTATTTTACAACAATATAGCCAAGAGCTGCGGCCAACCTTTGTTTGCCTTCCATCAAATCCGAGCCGTTATTTCTGCTACGCGCATGACAGGGATGAAAGTAAAACCATTTTTTATAGTTTTGGAATATTGATACGAGGTATTTTGATACACGGACAATTATCAGGCCAATTAATCAGAGTGCCATTTATTTGTCGGCCGCTGCGCTCGTAAATGGAGAAGGGGTGAGAGCTTTCTGCAGCAATTAAACATGACACGTTTGAAGCAAGCGGTGCTGGCGAGTAGCGACAGTGAATTTGAAGCCCATGGTGACGCTTTTTACGCAATAATGAATGAAATGTATTGACTTTACACTGTTTTAGTTTTCAAATTTTAACTTTATTTGTTACCAAAATGTTTTTCACATTTTAGTAACTGATTACTTTCTTAACTTCCTGAAATTTTATGAAAAATATTAGTTTTACTCCAATATCATTGAATTGGCTTCCCTTTTTCTAACTGTTTTGTTCTGCTGCACTACAATGACAAGAAACAGTGGAAAGTAGTAAAAGATAAAAAAGCCCAATAATCAACGAATATTTACAACGATAAAAGTAACAGTATTGCCAATTGGTGTTTGAATAGCTAGCTTAACGTGTAAATACAGGTTGTAATATATATATATATATATATATATATATATATATATATATATATATATATATATATA
>PNEQ01043849.1:0-22822 GCA_003012365.1 Medauroidea extradentata
CTGCAAGTCTTGTAGCACCATCGTGTAAAGCGGCCTCTCCGAGTCCCTGCTAGACAGGTTTTCTTTGGGGAGGTGGGGTGAATAGCTACTGAAAACGAAGGAAGGGAGGTGGTTTGGGGTAGTTGGTGGAGGGTGGGGAGTTTACAAGCTTGTCACTGTACAATACAACGACCCTTCGCCTCCCTCGTCTTACCGAGTGATTTACTATTCGAAAAATATTCGAACTTTAGAATATTCGCACACCCCTATTAATTATAGTGTTTAACGGCAACACAAGTGTTAGTTATGTCAGGTGAGATACTTGCCAAATCGCGCACACCTGCCAGCAAATGGAGATATCGCCGGAAAAGTTGATGTTAACATGCAGCAGAACGATATAAATTAGCGGTAAATAGTAATTTTTCAGGGTCTTTCCTCCTGCTCACATTATCACAAACCTATAATTGCATACTCTGACCACTGTGGCAATGTAAAAAAAAAAATAATAATAATAAATAAACAAACTAAAGGCTTACATATTTAAAAAAAAAAATTTAATAAAACTTTGTTGTTTACATTATTTAAATACACTAGACCCCCGATTTTACGAATACTCACGGTTCCTCTCATCGCATTCGTAAAATCGCTACCTTCGTAAATTCGATAGGGGCTTATTTTTGCCCCCCCCCCCCCCCATCCAAGAAAATTTTAAAATTGCATTATTTCTGCAAGTGTCTCTAGGCCCCGACTTCCGTAGCGTTTTGCGGGAAATTAATTAACGTAATAATGTAAACATAAATTGATATCAGTAGCCAGACGTCACACTGTTGAGCGGTAGATATGACCAACCCTTGTCCCCAAAAAATGAGAAAATCGAGATTCCGAGTGTCTTCTCTCGAGCGAATAGCCAGACTCCCGTAGCATTTAACGGAAAAATAAAGAAAGTGATAGTTGAAATATAAATTTATATCAATAGTCCGACATATTACCATCAAAAGAACACCGCTAAACAATAGCTATGACCAATCCTTTTCCTAAAAAAAAAAATGAGAAAATCGAGATTCCGAGTGTCTTCACTCGAGCGAATAGACCGACTTCCGTAGTATTTAACGGAAAAATAACGCAAGTGATAGTTGAAATATAAATTTATATCAATAGGCAGACGTCTCACGATCAAAATAACACAGCTAAACAATAGATACGATCGATCTTTGTCCTAAAAGAAAAAAGAAAACCGAGCTGTCGAGTGCCTTCTCTCACGAGAGAATAGCCCGATTTGCGTAGCGTTTAATGAGAAAAAAAGTAGGCATTCCCTACTAGTAAAATGCCCTTGTAAATTATTCACCAAAGAAAGAAGGAATAAGCGGATGTATTTAAACATTGTGCAGTTTTATATAACTTAACGTAAAAACATTCCCTTGACGTTGTTGTTGAATTGTACGAGAACGTAGATACTAGTAGCGTGCAGAGCGGACAGATAGCGCAACTGTACGAACGTTCACAAGATGGCTGATAGATAGCGCCACCGTAGCATACACCGACGTTGTTCCAAAAATGCCATTTTGTGATGTTCTTACCTAAAATCGTCGAGAATTACATGTATAAGTGATTGAAAATAATCACTTTCACAGTCAGTATATGCGGTAAAAAAAAATAGGAGTTCCGGGATTACGTAATACACGAACGTCTATTTATTTTCCAAATTCGACATACCCGGAGACAAATGTTTCTACACTTGGATAATAGGTAGCGCTATTATCGGGCTCACTTGTGAAACGCACGTTTTACGACATGCAGTAACGCATTGTTTAAGCAAATTATGCGCCAAGTTAATTGTTTTAAGTACGTATGGTGTTAACGCAATAAAGAAAAATATCACGCTATTATTTATAGGGTTCGTGTAAAAAAGTAAACTCATTCGGCGCGAGACGAGAGAGATATAAGACGTTGTGAAACAGCCTAGAAGGAGGCTGTACTATAGTTAAATGAGCATATGCGCATGCGCTGGAACTTTGTGTCTATAGCACGACCTCAATATAGATCCTAATGTGTCATAGTTGGAGACAGGCCGGCCGGCTTGGCACAGGCGGCGCCGGCGCCGCCGCGCGGTTTTCAAACTGTCACTGCCACATTTAACGGATTTTCGCTATTTTTGTTTTATTTTTAATATTGTGACTTACCAAGTAATAACTGCAACTCTACAATTCATATTTTAATGCAGTGAATTAGATACAGTATGTTTTATTCATTGTCAATGTAATTCCTTACAATTTTTTTTGTCATATAATTTTGTTATTTTTTTAGGGTTCCTGAGATTGTATTCGTAGAATCGCTACCTTCGTTAAATCCAGGGTTCTTAAAATCGGGGGTCTAGTGTAGTAACGGGAACAATTTATTATAGTGCATCAAATGTATAATGGGTTTGGTAAAGTACAGTAACTGTACCATGTGATTTAGGTATGACATGTTTACTATCAGTTCCCTTTAAAAAGTCTTAAGCAAGTTTCACTGTAATGGTAACTGCAGTAAGTTATTGTTTGAAGCTTTAACAAACATTTTTAAACCATCAATAACTGAAATTTCATGCAGTATGCGCAAATTTCTCAACTTTTTAAACAAAATTTGTTTCGTAGTAAGTTACTTAGAATGATGTTATATGGATGCAATGTCGTTGAATCAAGGTTCAATTTTGCCAACACACACAGTAAATGCACGTCATCCATACAAACTAAAAAGAAATCCACACTGAATATATCTCACCTCATGGTTGGCTCATGCTGCGTTCCCTTACTTGTCTGCTGATCATCACTGATGTTCAAATCAACATTCGAATCACTCCGCTTCAAGGGTGGCAGCCTCAAGTTTGATGCTACAATAGATAAAAAAAATTTGTACAGTAAATTTTAAGTGACAAAGTTATCAGGAAAAGAAAATATACTTGTTGGGTATCATTGTAACCAGCGCATACTTACCTGTTAAAATAATCCTATATTTCCTTAAAATAACGTACTACTTCGCAATTAAATAACATTAAAGACTGTTCATGTTTTTCATACGTCAACACAGATGTCAAATGCTAAACAAATGCATAAAAAAATCTCTTTTACTTATGAGTCTCGAAAATAAGAGACCCTTAGTTTTTCAAAAGTTAAGAGTTTAAATAAAATGTCATATATTTAGGTAAATACTGTACATAATAATAACAACAAAATTACAGCGACTTCATACCTTGTGGTGGCAATGCATACTGCATTCTGATGCCAGCATCATTCATGCCTGGCACACTCGCTTCAGAAGTAGGAGGGTGCACAACTT
Organism: Medauroidea extradentata; assembly: GCA_003012365.1. Classification (NCBI taxonomy): domain Eukaryota; kingdom Metazoa; phylum Arthropoda; class Insecta; order Phasmatodea; family Phasmatidae; genus Medauroidea; species Medauroidea extradentata. The sequence continues at coordinate 3,295 of PNEQ01043849.1, forward strand.
GAGACAGCAGGGAAGGGGGCATGCCGCCACCGGGTGTAGGACCACTGCCAGGAGGCAAGCCACCACTAGGAGGGCCACTGCCAGGAGGCATGCCAACGAGGCCCGAACCAGGTTGCATGCCCGCACCATGATGCATACTTGGGCCGGGTGGCATGCCTGGTCCAGGGGGCATGCCCGGGCCGGGAGGTAGACCCGCACCGTGTGGCATGCCAGGACCTGGGGGCAAGCCAGCATTGGGTGGCATGCCTGGGCCAGGTGGCATCCCTGTGTTCGGGGGCTTGTCCTGAGGTGCTGCCGGAGCTGGTAGGGGGATCTGGGCTAGCATCCCCACAGGACCACCTGTCACACACACCACATTAGCTGCGCATAGTCTTCTACTGAACAGTACATATTACCTATACATCATCCAGCTCTTTGCTGCTTTTTTTTTAAATTTTACCATTTCCAGAGGGTGATTTTGCATTTGCAATGAGGTACAAAAATTTATATTGCATTATAAATAAAAGCATTCAAATTTAGCTGTTTTTGCTTGACTACTTTGAAATTTTTTAATCATACATGTTTGTTACTATATCAGTTTATACAGCAATATCTGCTCTTTCTTCTAAGTTGTATTCTTTCATATTGATGTTTATGAGGAAAAAAAGCAAATTTGTTTTGTAAGCAAGTGCTTACTACAGATGGCACATCTGCTCTAGTTTATTTCTTGCTTACATTTACGAAGATATCGGATCGAGAAAAAAAATCAACTACTCTAAAGTATTTTAGAAGATTTTTACTATAAAAACTTCAATAGCAAAATAAATACGTAAAAAATTATTATAATCCTTTCAGAAATATAGATCATAGTATCATAGCTGCCAACCTCAAGGATTCAGAAATAGTACAATTTTCAAAATGAGTAAAATTTTGCGTAAGCGAGTCGCGGCATTTCACGTGTTGTGTACATGTAAATGCCTTCGAACTAAAACACTTTGGCTATTTTTTAAATAAAATATTACACTGTTAACATGTCAATATGTTGTATGCAAAATAAATTTAGAATATGCTGAATAGTTAATAAAATTACAATTTGACAACTATTCATATGTTGTGTTCATGGCTAAACTTGCATAGTCTCCCTAGAGCAATTATAAAGAAAACAAACTTAATAGGGAAATTACTGCACAAATTATAAATCAGGCTTACTTTGTTGCACCATCATAAACACTGCTCATAACATAAATATTCATACAAATCTAAACAAACCTAGTAGAGGTAGTTTTGGTTTCTGCAAGTTTACAAACTTTACCGATTTTAATACACCAATAGATAGGCCTCTACGTTACGATTTCTGGTAATACAGCTTTTAAATTCTCTTTCACAGTTCTATAAATGCACATAAAATTCTTAGAGTGCAAATTAGGCAATTTAATCACACTTGGCACATCTAATCACAACTTTCCGACACTGCAAATACTGTAGATTTGAGAAATAAATTGTACATCGTTGAACATGCAGATATGAGAGTATTTAATCTCTTATACAATACCACATACTCTAAATTTTTCAACAGTTTTTACATCCGCACGGTTTAGCAATTGTATAAAAACGTCATTGTAAGAACTGCAAAGTTGTATTTTCCAGATATGAAAGTTGCAGTATTCCTATGTTTTACGACTATTAAATATGTGACGTCGATACAATTACCGGTACTAAAATAAGCCGTCACAATAACAAAACGATACGGTACATTTAACCTGGTCAAAACCATGTTTACAAACACTACGCAACTAAGACGTACGCTTCAACATTTGCTGGGAAAATAAGAATTAAACAATAGTTTCTTTCAGTTCACAAGATTTTATGCATGTTCTTGAGCAATTACTACATGGAAACGGTAAAATGGAAAGCCACTTCAAATTGAAACAGTCTCGTGACTTTTGTTTGCACGAGTCACGACAGCCATTTTTAGCAAGGAAGACAACTGCAATCGATCGGGTGTGTTCGGCAAAGTTCGGGATACGTTCGTACGATGCGTGAATAATACGGTACTCTGTACTGAACAATATAGTACAATGACTATAAATAAAGCTCGCCAGTTCCCGAAACTACAATAATACAGTTTTCTTTATTATATACGACACTGTAAGTCAGATGTACATACCACAATTACCGTACCGAAATTATGGGATTTCAGTACCAGATTTCTTTATGAACTAAGCAAACAGGAAAAAATTGGAAAGCTTGAAAATCGTACAATAATTCACATGAATCGTACAACCGTACAATAGGACGCAAAATGGTACATTGTACGGGAAAATCGTAAGAGTTGGCAGCTATGTAGTATGCAGGAAACAATGTAATGCAACCCGTAATAAATTTTATAGAAACAACATTCTAATATTGGTAAAATAACAAGGAAACTTCACGAATTTACCATTTGCAAAATCAGGGTGGCTAGCAAAACCCGTAAAAATAAATTCCCTGACTTTTCCAGGTCAGTTGCTCTTATTTCCATGACCAACAAAATATCAATAAAATTAATCACGTTGTAAAATATTGACAAAAAATTTTTTAGGGTAAATATTAAGAATCGCTACTCATCGTGTACCAACCAAACTATTGATTTCAGATATATAGTTTATTTATGGAAACTGTTTTTTAGGCATGTGCGAAGGTCTGTTTTTAAATGCGAAGCGAAGTCGAACCGAATCTTGAATTGTGCGAAGGAATGTCGAAGGAAAGTCGAAGTCGAAGAATTTAATTTTTTTCACATCAGACAGCAAAGAACAAAATTTATCACAAACAATTGGTAACGAAAAAAATATTTAAATATACCGTATTTACTCATGTAGCTCAACAAATTTTTTTCTAATGATTTTTTGGGTTCAAAACAGGGGGTGCATAAGATAAACGAGGATTTTTTTTAGAGAGATTATAACCTCCATAACTCGAAATTATATTACGGAATACATAAATGTCAACGTATCTGAACAAAACCAACTTTAATTTAATGTAACATAAACAGCTGCCTACGAGACGTAACATTATAGGCCTACTCCCTTCCAACCGCTAGAAGAAGCTGTATTTACAACCACAAATTTCCACTTTGTACAAGAGGTTAATTTCTTTGTTCATTATCGCCGATGACAAAAGTAAAATTACTGAAAACGGCAATTCAGATTTAAATGAATCTGCAGTCTTTACGATTTAAGATTAAAGTCACAATAAATCACCGCCGTAATATAGAAAGGGAAACGTAAACAATAACATCGTTGGCAACATCATAGATGAATGAGCAACATGGAGGCACCACACTCCGTTAAGACTTTCTCATTTGTGATCGGGACCACGGCCATAATTCTAAGACCGTGATTGGGACCACTTTAATGCTGATTTTACTCTAAAGCTTGCAGTACTACTGGTATGCAGTTTTCCATGATTCTTAGTTCTGTGTTGTTTACGTAATATATATTCGCGGGAAAGCAGAAATTACAGTGGTATTGAGCTAAAAAAATGTTTGATGCGTAAGGCATGTAGGGAAATATTTTTAATATGTCCCTTATTTAGAATATTCCGGTGTTTGGAAGTCTGGATAAATGGTACTTTACTGTACTTACTGATTTACTGGCTACAGATATTGTTTTCGTTGCGCCGGCGTAGTTTTGTTGGGTCATTGTGACTCCGGCTTAAGTGAACTTGTGCCGCCGAATATAGCCTAAACAAAATAAATAGTTCACCACTGTGCCGTGAATTTGAGTTTCTAAGTGAAAGTTATACAGGATAATACAACTACAAATAAACGGAAAATTACCTGCTCCACATAAATAATTTTGTCTGTTTTGATGCGAATTGTGGTTATCTTCGACCGACTTTCAACTCGAAGATTTTTATTGGTCGAAGACGAAGTCGAAGGAACAAAAATCTTTGATTCAACTTCGACAATGCGAAGCTTCGCACACTCCTACTGTTTTTAGGGACGTTATAAGTAGTGCTATGTAAAAAAACATTTTGTTAGGTTAAGTTAGGTTGTTAGGTCAGGTAACACATTTTTTATGTAGGACTATTTCTAATGTCAGTCCTTGCGTAAAATTTTTGGTAGGTTGCCTAATTTAGGTTAGGAAACCAAATTTAATGTTTGTAACCTAATTTAACTTAAACATAACCTAACACAACTTAAACTAACATAACCTAACACAACTTAAACTAACATAACCTAACACAACTTAAACCAAGCTAACCTAACAAAAAAATTACATAGGACTACTTATGTCCGTAGAAACATTTTTCACAATAAACTATACGTCTAAAATCAATAGTTTGGCCAGTAAACGAGTAGTAAATGAGTAGTGATACTAAATATTTATCTTTTTTTGTGAAGCTGAACACTATTAATCAACATAACTTCACCTTGCAAAAATTATATAATATCTTCATTATTTACAAAGCAACAAAGTCCTAGGAATATTCAAATATAACAATTTTTACTTATGTCAATTCACTTTCCACTTTTAAAATGCTGTTGTTGTGATGGACAGAAAAGCTCTCGATACCAGAATTAAAAGCATTTAATAAGTTGTCTAAAAACAAATGTGTAATACCTGGTCACTAACTCACTACACCATCAGTCTTTGAATCCCAAAAACATACTGTAATGTGTACTTGATGTTTTTGAGAAACTTTGTTCAATGATTCGTCAAAACAAACTACAACCTTCTTCCCCTCTAGCAATGAACTCATTTCATCCATGAAATACGACGCAAGACCAAATGTGATGTAGAATCCTATCTTATCTCACTGTAACTGAAGTTTCTTTGCTGTGACATTAATCTGGAAACATTGTTGTTTCGCAATGTACAGATTTGGGGAAAAAAAAAAAAAAAAAAACAACTAGGTCTACCTTCACAGTTTAAACTCCCAGCCTACTTAAGGTTTTCTGCCTTCAATGTGGCTCATAACGGAACGCCAGCACATGTTGCTTAAAGAAAAAATGACATTGCACGAATTGCGCCTTGCAGAGTTATCACCATCAGGTCGAGCATGGTTCTTTTATTCGAAACCGTCGTAACTCCGACGTGTCACTAGAACAACACTAGTGTCATGACAGCTGTGTGAAAATGTAAGCATGGATTGTCGTGTCATTAATGCTTCTGTCAGAATTACTGCATCAAATGAACGACGGTTCCAAAGAGGAATGTATGCAGAGGTTGGTACGAAGTTTGCAGTAGTGACGTTTTATTTTTGTGTGTTGGAGAAACTGCTTTCAAATTTCAGTCAATAGAAAACCTCAGTGAACAAAAATATTAAAGAGTTGTAACGAGAAATACATTATTTACACTTAACCTGTCTTTTTATTCACAAGTGACACTTTAATTTATTGACAGTGTGAACAGAACTGGAAGAAACTGTGGTTAAGTGACGATATTCTGTGGCAGTCATGTGGGGTTTGCTCTTAATATTAATTTCATGAGTCAGTATATACTGTATGTCACTATAATAGTAGTGTTGATGCCGAAATAAAAATATCAATACTTGACCACCGTTTTTTTATATCCTCATTTGGCTGTTTATATGAACAATGAAAAAAAAAAAACATGGTAAATAAAGCTTAACATAATTTTTAACATTTCAGAGTGTATCTTAAAATTTTAAAGTCTACGTATGATTTATAACGACAAAATTATTTTCTGTCAGAGCATATATAATAAATAACAGAAGATGATAATTACTATTCTACAGTCAATAAAAAAAATTGCCTTAGATTTGAGGAAAATATATTTTGTGGTCTCCTTTACCCTACACACGACGGAAAAATTAAAATTGGTTTCCCTATCTCAGAAAAAGACAATGCATGAATATAAGAAATGTACTGCTCAAAATTACAAACATTTTAAATGTCTTCGTCGATATCTGTAAGGTACAACAACATGGTAGGTTATTTGCCAATACGAATGGTAGCAATGTTTTAAAAGTTACTACGTTGCGTATACACACTGATTTCTCAGGATATTTTCAGCAGAGAATGATTTTGTCTTATGCATTTTGTACTACAGATTCAAGACATGAATATTAAAATACTGGACTTTTTATCTACCGCAAATCACTTCCATTCGACTTGGTTATACTAACACGTTAAAATTACATACAAAACATATACGTACACTAATACAGCGCCAATAATTACCTACATATACATCAGTTAAAACAATATGTTTTTGTCGTCAAAAATATTCAATATAAACGGTATTACTTATTTCGGTATTGGCGATCAGTATTGGCAAGATGTAGGTTATGGCTGTATGGTCAAGTTATAGGTTATGGTACGTATACAGTAATTGAGCTTTAAGTTTGCCTTTGCACGCATTGTTTATACCGTGTGCAGGCTTTATAGGAGTTAAAAATTTCTTTTGTCACTTGAAACTGTGAATATGGCATTGTTTCTATCGATATTAATGTTAAATACGCTTGTTGTCGGCCTCTTGACATGCCAAAATACTGCGTCAGTGTATTGATGGTCGCGTCGTTCATCTGAAACGCTTTGACGGGCAACAAACAGAACCATGCTCGCTTTTTTGACAAAACGTCTTTCCACTGACGTGTCGTTCTGACGACAGGGAGAAAACACGAACCATGCTCGGCGTGCAGAATCTTCGCGATTCATTTAATAGTAGTAGGATCGGTTAACCAATACAGTTTCTTTCTTCCTGTTATGACTGATTTCCCTAAATTATTACGTTGTGGAAATAACACACATTTTGGAAATAACGCACATTTCCAGATATGTTTAATGCACTTAATCATTATCATAAACACACGCGAGATCACGTTATGCTGTAACTTTTTAACACACCTTTGTCACTGCACGAACCAAAAAGTTCAGGCATGTTCCGCCATTACCCGGTACGGTAGATACCGTATTTACGCGAATGTAACACCCGCCCCTGTATAACACCCTCCACAATTTTAGACTTTCATAAATTTAAAATATTAAATATTCGTGTATAATAGCCCCAGCAAAAAAACACTCCGTTCTAGCCATTAACGTAGGTAGACCATTGAACATCAAAGAAAATAATAAAGTCATCCAAATTAGTATTTTAAAGTAATATTTTTCCAAAAACATTTTCAGAAAGAAAGACGTGTCTTAGGGTACAAGTGGTGTGTCTTCGCTACATACTCTTCAGCAGTTGCGGCCGTTGCATACGAGCGTATTGCAGAATGGAATATCTGCTGCAAAGATATTCTTTGGTCAGAACTCTGATGACGTTGACGTGTTGTTTGTATGGTTAATGCTCGTTGGGCAGAAAGCTACGAAACATGTGGCCGTAATAAAAAAGCGATGAGAGTACGGAATAGTTACACCGCAGCATTTGAATTACAAGACGTGTGATATAAAGAAGAAAACTGTAAAAGAACTGTTTCAAGAAACAGAAAGTTTACCATCAGTACACAATGCAAATGCGTGGCGAGAGGGAGTTGTGATTTTATCAACACAAATGTAATTATGTAGGCAGTATAACTAATCGTTTTCCAATTTTTCTGTTCACTTCGGTACTGTGAGTGCTTACTATCCAATTCTAATGGAGGATCTGAATAAATAAATATTGCCTAAATAAACGACTTAAGGGGAACATGGCGACCACCATATTTGTTTACGACGTGAGTACCGGTTATGTTTGGGTCATGTACTGAATTTGGTTACTTAAAAAATATTTTTAAAGGGACCATTCATCGCGTTATTCATAACAGTGTTCATTCTCTAGAGTTGTTGTAATAGGCTATAACAACTTCTTTTAGATACAAAAATTTTTTTATTCAAATTGTCTTGTGTATAACAGCCTCCTCATTTATTGACATTGGTTTTTAGTAAAAAATGGGGGTGTTATACATGTGTAAATACGTTAAATTCAATTTAAATGTAAATCCACGGACTTCAGACATGAGAAGATATACGTAATTATGCGCACGAAGCATAGAAAAAAATATTTGCGCCACGCCAAGTAAACAATAAACAACGATTATGAACGTATCAGCATGCCGCATGTTAAGAACAAAAGCAACCTGAGAATCCTACGTTGCAAAGTCCACGCCTTCGATTTCTACTATGAACTCTTGGGGAAAAAGACCACAACTGTTTAATACCCACATTATTAACTAAAACTTCATTAAAATTAACGACATTTTGCAAACGATATGCAAGAAACACAACGAGAGAGTAACTTTTTACACTGTGGAAACTTGAAAACATTACAACACATTGTCAGGGAAACTACTGGTCCGGCAACACTGGCGGGAACCACTGATAATTCTGGTACAAAACACCTAAAAAATTGTATTTGAGACGAAAAACTGGTACCACGCGACAAATCCACTGTTCCACACAACTACAATATCAGTACAAAAAATATTATGGAACTATAAAATTGGTATATGTACCAATAAAATGGTACGTTGTGTTCGCGAAAATGTTTGTTTACCAAATTTTGAAATTCCAGGTTTATTTGGAGAATTCCCTGACTTTTCCCTGACTTCTCCAGAAGTCTTAAATTCCCTGAATTTTCCCGGTTTTCCCGATCGCTAGCCACCCTGAAAATAAATTTAGTTAAGAACATGTTCAACTGGCTAATTATATCAGCAAATAAAGTATCAGTATATAATAAAAAAAAAATTGCCACTACGATGCCAGCACTAAGTGTCTTGCTTACTTAGAACACTGTTTAAAAGGTCACAATATTAGTGGAACACTAATTTATTGCATAAACATACCTACCGTATTTGCCGGCATATACGACGACAATTTTTACATATTTTTGGCCCTCAAAAATTGCTACTCATCTTATATGAGGGTGCAAAAATTTTTGGTAGGCAAAAATTGTTTGAAAGCTTAGCTGTAAGCTGTAGAGTTCTATGATGTTTCAAGGAATTGCGTTTTTCGTCGCAAATGAAAACGAGTGCCCCGTTTATTTTTATAAAATTGACGGTACGAAATTTTGATGAGCGTCATTCATAATAAAGGACACTTCCTCGCAGCGAAGCGGCGATCGATGCGAGCGCGTGCCGAGATATTTTGTCTCGCCAGTCTACAACTCTCGGGCTGAGAAAACTAGGATCTAGGTCCGCATGCTTTCATCCTTTGTCTCGCAAGCACAAGACTTTCGGGCGGAAAAAACGAGGATCTAGGTACTGTACCACACATTCACGTGTCTACCGTCTAGTGCTAGGCTGGCAGACAACAGCGCACAGGAATGTGATGACCTTGTAAGCAGCTGTTGTTGCCCAGCGTTGCCATGTAGTGCGCAGCGTGCCTCAGGCCGGCGTTGCCAAGTCGCGCTCACCTGCCAGCAAATGGAGATATCGTCGGCCGCCACCGTGCATTTCCGTGGCTGTTGAGCGCGCGGGGAGCAGTATTAGCTAATGTTATTCGTTTATGTGTCTACTATGATGTTTATATGACTGTAATAAATGCATTGAAATATTTGAACTAAATTTTTTATGTTTATGGCAAAGGAAAAAATATTTTTCTGTCAGGAATTTCAAAATTAATAATTTACTTTTTTTCAAGATTTTGTACCTTGAAAACCATGACTCGTTATATGCGGGGTCGTCCTATATGCAGACAAATACAGTATTTTGATGTCAATAATCATCTTGGATCCACATTTCGGCCATGTGAAATACAGAATTGCAGAAAACAAGAAAAACTGAAAACGATGTTTTCCACGTTTTAACCAGTTTAATATGTGCAGCAAAAATTTTATGTAAACAAACTTTGTTAAACACTTCACTGATGAATGTATGGTAACTGAGAAAACTTCAAATTTTTGCTGTCGTAACCACGGTCGTAGAAGAACAGGTCTGGACACTCGCTTGGATATTTGACCCCCTTGTTGTTTGGCAGTAGTTCACCAAGTTACCGAGAATATTGTGTTTTATTGGCGCTGATGTTACAGCGGTCGGACTAAACTCCACCCACTTCCTTTCCACCAAGATAAACAATTTATCAAAACGTATTTTTTATCAATATATGAAACACTCCTTTCACTCACAATTTAAAATCATGGCTCCAGAAATATTTATTTACTTTATAAATTTAACAAAGGAAAAAAGTGGACGGAATTTGAGTCCGACCGCCCGGAAAACAGCGCCAAAAAGTACGACATTCTCGGTAACTTGACGAACTACAGCCAAACAACAAGGGGGTCAAGCAAAATACATTGGTAGATAGGTGAGTGTTCAGACCTGTTGTTCTACGACCGTGGTCGTAACTATCACCATCATGGTTCCTCTATGCTCATGGTCATCACCGCCGCCATCTTGTCGGTGTATTATGTTCCGAAACCACGTAGACTTCGGGATAAAAGTATTACGATAATAAATGCACAACAGTGCTAGTATAATTAAGGCCATGAATTTAATGTAGTTTTGATATCTCACATAATGGCACCACACGTGAAATGTAAACGTTTGTATTAGTTTGCTGAATGTTGAAAATATCCATTAGAACGGAAACAATCCCATAAATTAAATTATTATACAATGCTAGTAAGTAGAAATATGTAGCTACGTTATCCGCATATATTTATTTAGGACACTTTTCAAAATTTACTATCCAAAATTGTTTGAATACTTATAGCTTCAGAATAAGAGAACACTTTATGAGTGACCTTCCAACAGTATCTTTAACAACCATTTTGACAAGTATTACAGTACTTTCTAATTTAGCACTTCTAGCAACAAACCACAGAAATTTGGGCAGTGAACATATGCAAGTTTTGTGTCTGCAAGTATAAGAACCGGTATAAGAACCAAGAACTGAATTGAAAAACCGGAGCCGAGAAACTATACACTATGGAACTGTCCCATTTCTAATACCTTGAATTGGCAAAGAAATCGACAGTGACTTAAAAATATAGTTCTCTAATTGGTTGTGTGTAGTAGGAACGTGCCAGCAGCCATATTTATTTTACAAGTACCAACATTTTTTAAACTGTACATTATGAATATATACCTACATTGCTGTTTGATAGCACATATGAAATTTTTCAAATGTTACAAGATTTTGTTATGATACTGCCACGTTAACTCGTTTAATTGTTGGCACCTGTTGGAATATCACCTTTTCTGTTGGCCATGGTTGTTTACAATTTGGCACATACATACTCTTTCAACAATACATAAATAAATCACAACGTAAATATTTTCTAATAAGCACGTTTACATGTTTTGCATATGTGATTACAAGTTCATTGGATTAAAATTTCTTATACATATCTCGGTGTAGTCATTGACATTGTTATTCTGTGTAAATTACTTTGTGTCTCTGAGTAAGTTGGTTTTACTATCTAGCAACAAAGGGCTTTACGCAAATTTTGACTTACACATGCCCTTTTACAAAAACTATAAAAGATAAAAATTTTTATTACAGAGTGTAATAGTCAGAATGTACATTACACCCGTATTTTACAAATACTAACAGTTACATTAGACACATTTGTAAAATTGCAACCTTCATTAAATTGACAGGGGCCTATTTTGCCCCCTACCCCATCAACCATTTTTTCTGCAAAGTGCGAATAAATAAGAAATGTAATAAACAAAATATGAATTTATATCAATAGCCAGAATTCTTTCCCGATTAAAAGTACACCCCTGAACCGTAGATATCATAGTCTGACATCCGTAGCTTTTGACGAAAAAATGTCCGCGATAGTTTAAATCAGGGCTGTCCAACAGTCGGCCCACGGGCCGCATGCGGCCCGCAGACAACATGTGCGGCCCGTGTGTCAAAAAACAAATCGTGAGTCGACGGCAAAATACGAGCTTAACCTATACAACCAGACAGACGGCCGTGGCGCCGCGGTATTTAGCAATACGAGTCTTGGCACGTAGTGTTGAGTTGCAAACCAGATACCATGGCGGCTGCATTCTATACTCAAATACGGCATGTTGCATCGTAATATGAGCTGTAGCGCAAGTCGATCTGTTTCAAACAAACATCAACCCACTCCCACCCCCCCCCCAAATATGTGGAATGAGAAACGTACTGACAGCTGCGACGCAATTCAGTTGCGCGGACACATATCACAGTTCTTTTACAGTGTTCGGCCTAGTGGGGTTTACTGTTGTGAAATTTACTCTTAAAAGTTTGAAAAGAGTAATACTACGAAAAAAAGGAAAATTGAAAACGAAAATAGAGAGTATCAGGAAAAGTGGGAGACAGGAATACAATGTAAAACGACAATACTCTACCATGCACGATGATAAATATGCCAAATATGAAGGATAGTTGATTTGATTCAAGATCTCAAGAAAAAACTTAAACAGCCGACAGGTATGTTCTGGCAGAGTTCAACACAAGATTTGAAGACTTTCAGAAACTCAAGAACAGGTTTCTGCTATTTAACAATCCACTTGGGGCAGAGATACAAGACCAACCAGCCAACCTACAACTTGAGTTGTGCGACCTGCAAGCTGACACGTTTTCCCTGGCCAGAACAGGAAAAGGATCAGCCATCTTCAAACTTATCTCACATGAACGCTTTCTCCACCTGTGTGATTTTGGTCGGAAAATGACATCAATGTTTGGCAGTACGTACAGGTGTGAAAGTGTTTTCTCTACCATGAAGTTCATCAAGAACCGATACAGGAGCTCTCTCAAAGATTCTTCTCTACTGCACCTGGCAACAACTGAGAGGGATGTGGACATTCCTGCTCTTGTAAATTCTTCTGACCGTCTACAGTTATTACACTTAACTTTTTCATGCTGCTTTTAAGGTTTCTTGATATATATTTAATTTAGTGTACTTAAAAAATTACCTTTACTTATTAGGCCTAATAGTAAAATTGAAATATTTTTAAATTGTATACTATATATTTTAATAACAGTATTGATTGTGACCATATACACCTGACCCTCGATTTTACGAATACTGACGGTTCCATTTATGACATTCGCAAAATCGCTACCTTCGTAAAATCGATTGAGGCCAATTTTGCCCCTAACTCCTTTACCAAATTTTAAAATGGCATTTTTTCCGCAAAGTATATCCAGTGGGATCTCGATTTTCGTGGCGTTTTGTGGGAAAGTAAGACAAGTTGTCATTAAAATATAAATTTATATCACAAGACTGACGTCTTCCGATTAAAATGGTACCCCTGAACGGTAAATATGACCGACCCGTGTCCTGGAGAAAAAAAGAGAAAAAATAAACACTGAGCACCCAGTGTTCTTGCGAATACATAGTCTGACATCCCTATCGTTTCACACAAAAAACGGCAAATAATAACTTCAATTTAAGTTTGTATCAATAGACAAACGTCTTCCGATTAAAATCACACCTACGAACGATCGATATCACCAATCCATGTCACAAAAATAATAAAACACAAAGCACGGATGCCTGCTCGCGCTCGTGTAGTCTTGATGTCCGTAGCATTGCGTGGAAAAATAAACCTAAAAAGGTTTACAAGACTCTTGTCAAAAGAAACTAAAATTAGTGTCACACGCAACATTTTTACGGAGGCCGCCAGGCTGGTGTGCTCTCCTTTGCAACACGAAAATAATGAGAAAAAAAAATCAAGTGAAGTTTGAAGACAAGTCTTTTGCTGGACTATGTTGGGTACTTGTGCCCTTTTAACGATGACACACCACGGCAAGAGTCTAAACTTAGTCACTTATGCTGTTCTTACCCGTTGCCCAGTCGTGTTTACTTTAAAATGGTCGCCTGGCTGATTTGTAGTGCTGATAACACGTCCCACCCTCTTTCTTTGTCTTGCTTCTACTTAGCTTGCAGTCACGCACGCATACGTTCACACACACACTCTCTCTCTCTCTCACTCACCCCCAAGGGTGCAGTATTCTCACGCAGACAAAGGACACGTGCGTCACGGAGAAATTTCATTAGACCGCCGATGCCCTGACCACAGCGTCGGCACCAGAAATCCTACAGCCTGGAGGAGATTGCAACTCAAGAAGTTTCTCACTTCACCAGCAAAATTTAATAAACCACTAAAAACTCGAAAAATAACATTCATACAAGAAATGTGATTGTCATTTTCAGTGGTTGGGTGCGGGTAGAGGTGGGAATACGAAAAATCCTGTGGTGCACACAGTAATAGAGATTATCTTTACCTTTACCGGCATAATATAGGCGTGAAAGCGGGCTGATACAGGCTAAGGGAAGGGGAGGGTTTCAGGTTGGATGTCTGCTAGATATTTTTCCGTCAATGGAATGGAGGCGGGGCGGTGGTGTGGATATAGATTGAAATTCCCTGGGAAACGCGTTGCAAGTTGGTTCCCATGCTAATGTTTGGAAGGTATGTGGGTGAGAGGGGGTGATCTGCTGGCCGTGTGACAAGCATGTAACTCTAGCTGTCACTGCCTTGTTATCTACGAAGAGTAAGCTTTCACTTTATTAAAAAGAAATGAGCGTAGACAAACTGTGTAATGTACATAGTGCTCACCAGCCGAACGTTGCTCTCAGACGTGAGAAGTCACATTTTTCAACAGTTTTTACTGTTTTTTTTTTTTTAAATAAATAATTTCGACTGTTTGACGTTTCCCGAAAGTATATTCGTAAAATCGCTACCTTCGTAAAATCCAGGGTTCGTAAAATCGGGGGTCTAGTGTATGTGATGTTAAATAACAGGGAAATAATAACGCTGATTACTGTCACATAATTTTTGATGTAATTAAGTGGTTTGATAGGTGCGGCTCTTCTTTCAATAGACTGACACGTTTGCGGCCCTCGAGTTTATCGTAGTTGGACAGCCCTGGTTTAAATATTAACTTATATCAATAGACAAAAAACTTCAGATATAAATCACAACCTCTGAACAGAATAAAACCAACCTTAGTGACAAAAATATTTTGAAAATGTGTACATAGCAGGAAAAAGTAAATTAAGAGAAATCTCTAAAAACTAATTCAGCACATCTTATAACGCACTTTTATTTTCATATTATTTAATAACCTCTTCTGCAGGTAAAATCAAACTAAGATCAAATTGATACTATGCATGGAAGCACTGCATTTAACATATTTCAAATAACATTTTTTAGAGTGTAAGTTACAAATACTGAAATTCAAAATAAAGATGGGAAGATTCACGACACAGGTACCTATGAAACCACTTGAGGCGAACATCTTAAAAATGTTAGAGATCTGATTTTTTTACCGTTTGCTTAACATTGTTCAGTATTTTTAATTTTTTTGCAATACTATCACAAATTGTGAAACAGCGAAAGTACACATTTGGATGGGAATTAAAAGTTCTTTACTCAGTTCAACACACGTTCCCATGAACTCATCACACTTTTCCATGATTTTCAGTTTTTGTTTTACAGGAAATGTCAGCTATTTTTTTTCCATTACATTACCATTATATAACCAGGTAAACAAAATGCACTAAAATCAAAATTATTTTATAACACCAGTGTTTATAACAGGACCTTTTCAAACAAGTTTTCCAAATTTTAGGATATCGTTACCAATTTTTAATTTATAAACACATATGAAATGCTTAATGTTGTCAACATGAATACAGCGACTGATAGCGTTTGAGACAATCAATAGCGCTATTTGCGGCAATTCTCTTGCTGCCGGCAATTCTCTTGCTGCCATCTTGGCTTCATTGCGCATAATCACCAACTTGGATGTGGTATGCTTCTGCTCTGTTCTACTTCCAAACAAGTTTAGAGGTCCTTTCTTTGTCATCTGTGACACAGACATCTTGTGTTTGTTAGGATGTGCATTTATCATATTTTGTCACATAAAATCGGGTACTGTGTAAGTTACCAATACTGGAATCAAAAATACTGTTTATGGGAATATTCACAACACGTGCACCTACCAGTTACATTTTTAAATGTTACACATCTGATTTTTTAAATTTTTTGTTTGGTTAACATTGTTTAGCATTAAATTTTTTTTGCAATGCTGTCACAAACTCAGACAGTAACAGTACACATTTGAACGGAAATGAAAAGTTCTTTATTCAGATCAACAAATGTTCCCACGAACTACTAGTCACACTTCTCCATGACTTTCAATTTTTGTTTTATCAAAAATGTCTGCTATATATTTCCATTACGTTACCATTATTTAACCAACTAAACACACTGCACTAAAATGGAAATTGTTTTAAAACACAACTGTATATAACAAAATCTTTTCAAACACATTTAGCAAATTTTAGGTTCAACTTGCCGTTATTTGAACTTATAAACAAAGACAAATGAACGCACGTTCAATGTTGCCAATGTGAATACAGCGATCAATAGTGTTCGAGACAATTGGCATTACAGTCTATCTCATGAAAGAATTCCACATTTTGACAGTTCACTTCTGAGAAGTGTGTCTGTAAACAGGATTGTGGAGACCGTGCTTTTCATGGAAGCCAGGTAGGTTTAAAGCTCCAAACAATGGAACAGCCAAGCACATTTCTCAGAAGAGAAATGTCAAAATATGGAATTCTTTCATGAGACAGACTGTAATAAGGGCAGCAATTCTCTTGCCGCCAACTTGGAATTATTGTGTCGTGAGCACAGTCTTACAATTATTGTCTATCCCATTTAAGAATTCCGTGTTTTGACAGCCGATGCTACCAATATTTTTAACACATGCCAGACACGTGGCAACCATTTAAAACAACAGGACGTGACCGTATGACCTGATTTTTAACACATGCCAGACACGTGGCAACCATTTAAAACAACAGGACGTGACCGTATGACCTGATGAAGTTGTAGTGGCAGTAACACGGCTTCGTATCCAGCACTAGTCAGTTAACTATTTTATTATATTCAAATCGCGCAATTTTATAACTTATTTACAAACAACCGCACCATTATCAGTCAACCTGTAACCAAAACAAAACAAAGCACGGCCATTTGCGAGTGTGAAATGTTACCGCGTTCGCGTGTGTTTGAAATTCTTATAATGTGTTAACATTATTATTCTGTGCATATATGTAATATATTGTAATGTGTGGATTATAAAACCCAACCTGTAATCGCCAATGGGCATTATGATGTCCGGCAACCAAAACAAAGAGCGGCCAATTGCGTTGCGAGTGTTTCAGGTTGAGCTTCTCATGTGTTTGTGTTGGTTTGAGATTCTTGTACAGTGTTATTTTCATATTTTGTGCATGTAGGTAATTCAAATATATTGCAATTCAGGGACAAAAATACGCGGCTTGTAATCGCTAACGACAACGGGATATTAAGACGTGATTCGGAAGACAG
This sequence comes from Medauroidea extradentata, assembly GCA_003012365.1. Taxonomy (NCBI): domain Eukaryota; kingdom Metazoa; phylum Arthropoda; class Insecta; order Phasmatodea; family Phasmatidae; genus Medauroidea; species Medauroidea extradentata. Next base: position 20,521 of record PNEQ01043849.1, read on the forward strand.
GAACTTGAGCTGGCATGTCTACAAAAACATTCGCAAAATAAGAAGTACGAAATCCGTCCAGACAAAAGTGCTACATAAAATTTTAAAAATATTACCCACCTTTTATTTTAACAGAATTTGTGGGTAAACACCTATGGTTCTTGTTGCAGTCTTCTATGTAAACATGCTTTTTCAAGGTGTCGGCTCAATAAATTCTTTTTTTAGAAAATGTCCGTGTTTTTTGTTTTAAGCAAGTAAGTGGTTAATTTAAAGTCCACGTGAGATTTTGTGCTTACCGTCAGCTGCAAAAATTTAGGCCTACATATTACCAAAAGAAACGGCCAGAAGACGTACGTCTATATATTTCCCGGTCATTAAAAGTGCACTGGTTTGATGACATGTGTTAATTAATCAACAAAATATTTAAACCTGATCTGGGCAATTAGGCCTACCCATGTTTGTTTATTACTTATGCTTTTTATTGATTTATTATTTCCGTTTAGGTTGTGAGAGCACAAATTTTTGCTATATAGTCTACAATAGTCACATGACTAATAGGCTAACACTGATATTTTAAAGGTAGGCCTACCACAAAAGGGAAGTTTGTTTAATAGTCTACAACTGGAAACTTAAACTATACGGCTTTATGATCTGATAGTATTGAACCAAATTAAAGGCAACACGAAAAATAATTGTAATAATTCTTGCACGAATTAGCGTATTTTAATTATTATTAAAGTTTAAATATGTTTGCTTGCACTGTAATAAGTTCTTGCAACTTCAGTTTGCAGTAACCAAATAAGCTACTATTATTTAATCTTTTTAGATGTCAGGTAGAAAACATAAGTTTCTCATACATGTTTGTTTATTTCTGGCAATACCATCAAATGTTACAATTTTGATCAAATTTAGAAAAATACAGTAAAAACCGCTATAACGATAGTTTATATTGTCATAAAAAATTATCGCTATAACGAATTATCGTTATAAAAAAATTAAAAGTTGTACCTAATTTACAAATTATTTTAATTCTGATACATGAATTGTCTGTGCATAACACAATAAAAGCAAAGATTTAATCATATAATTAGTTGGCGGAACGTTTACATGGTATAAAATGCACTCACTTAAATGGACGTACGTGTACAAGAAGGGACGGGTACATAAAGCGGCAAGCTAGCGAGCAATGGCAACGCAGCACGTGCAGCTGTTGGCGAGCGCAAGGTCACGCGCAAGGCCGTTGTGCTTCCTGTTGTCGGGTGGTGGTGGTGGTAGCCGGCCGGCAGATGTGAGCTGAGAGGCACGCGCATGCGCACAGCGCACCACTGCTGCTACAGTCTTCTGTGGTCCGCTGGGTAGACATGCGTGCACGCAAAGTTATAAAGCACAAAACTTCACTTCTACTAAACGAAAACTATCAACTGTAGAAATGTCATATGAAAATTATGTTTTCATTGTCACTTCCGTGGCTATATCATTTCAGCTAAGAACAGTTTTTAAATGCAGAAGAGTAAATAAAAAAGTTATTTGCTAAACATGTTTAGCACAAAAAAAAAAATAAGTCACTGTTTTTGGAAGAAGGAATCAATTTTCGTTTGCTTCGTTTTAATTACACTTTCCTTCATGACATATGACTGTACTTCTTGAAAAGCTAAGAAGTCCGTGACAGATGCATTTTGTGACGGTAGAAGCTGTTAATAATGTCAAGCGCCTCCATTACCGTAGCCTGTGACGGAACGGCCTTCACTTCAGTTGTTCCTTCGTCTTGCGCTTCTTCTGACACGCTCTCCTCATTATTACAAATCAAATCAATGAGTTCGGCATCTGTCAACTCGCCGCACACTTCAACGTTATCGTCTGCCAATACATACTCTTCGAAAGTGCACTGTACATCTAGTTGGTCTGTAAAGGCACTCCAAACACCAGGTTCATTTGCTGGAACATCGCGCATATCTGGCACATTTTCGCATGAACTGGATGTTGAGGCATGCTCAGGTTCGTTTTTTACAAAACCAGCATGTCTAAAACACGCAGATATAACTGCCGGCGTAACTTTCTCCCAAGGCACTGCGAGTGCTTTAATGGCTTCCAGCACATTCCATTTACAGACGTTTTTTCCTGCTACGAGTTTTCTCATTACTGCATTTACAAGTATTGAGCGAAATTCCCGTTTCACTACATTAATGACACCCTGGTCGAGTGGTTGCAACACACTCGTGCAGTTTGCAGGCAAGAAAACCAGTTCCACATTGTTCAACTTGACGTCGGGATGTGCTGGACATCGATCAACGAACAAGACAACTTTGCGGTTCCAAACGCCCAT
>PNEQ01043850.1:5875-22922 GCA_003012365.1 Medauroidea extradentata
AATATAGAATATTTTGCAGAAACCCACATGATGACCTTATAACGTACCTCAATCTTGAATGTATAAATAAAAAATAGCATAACTCTTTTATCACTAAAATTTACATTTTTGCTTGTAACGACTCATTCTCTAAGTCACATTGTACGCCCAGTTGGCAAATATTATACACTATGATCTCACACACATAATCAACCGATTCCTTGAAGCATAGGATAATTCTGTGCTCTACCTGAGCGGGTCCAGGGTTCCTACAGGCTCTGTTCGATTCCCTTCACAGTTTCCCCATGTAGCTCTTCTAATACCACAGTAAATGTGTCGAGGCTTCATAAAAAATATGTATGTATCAATGAACACATTTCAAACAGGTTGGACAGTACGATTCTCCTCGTCATACATATCACAGCCAGCTTAACAGCCAATATACCGAAAATCGTAATAGACCACAAGGCGGTTTGGTAGTCACCACAATGCACAAGCCATACACAACTGGCTGAGGCAGCCACTAGCCTCACAGGCACCTGCTATCACTATGTACGAATCTGGCACAGAGACTGAACATATTACATCAACCATCATACTTTTAACATTCATTTCAAAACATTCAGAAGACACACTCAGTCTTTACTATCATACAAGCTGTAAAAATAATTCTCGCGGGAAGGCAGCCAACATCACCCACTTGAACCATTCCGAGAGCGAATCAGCCACGCAGACAAGTACCAAAGATCATAACCACTAGCACATTTTATGTTATATATTGTAATCATCTTACCAATACAGTATTCCATCTAAGCATGTGTATACACAGCACTAACCATGGAGTCTAAAATTATGTCAGCAATAAAAAAAACTACTCACGACCCTCCATGTTATCCAAAACTGACATTAGTCATACATCCTCACTGTCTAAATTACCATACTGAAGTTACATACAAACAACAAAAATTAAACCAGATAAGGCTTGTAAGCAATGCCGAAAACACAACAACTTTCTACACGCATGCAAAGACCACAGGTTGTAGAAAACAGCTTGTCTAAGTTCTTGCAGTTTCTCCACAATGAGCGAGAAACCTTTCCTTTACTTATGTTAGCATTCACTTTCTCATAATCTTCGCATGTGAAATCTAGTCGCAGATATTACAATGGTGACTATTATAACCATCTCACTACGATAGCTACCTCGATGAAACCCACGCCACTCATCTCAAGTACCTACTAGAAGCTTGCCAGCAATGCAGCTGTTGCTGTTAACAGCGTTTAGAAGAGTCTATAGACATAACACAACGAGGCTAATCATCGTACGGCATGAGGATCATTTGTTCAGAAGACAGTCAAACCTTTAGTAGTGTAAGATAGCATTTTTCTTTATTGGATTATTTGCCTCGCGACCTGCCATACAACATATAAAACACAGATGATATGTGTCTTGTAGGCTGCTATAACACATATCTGAAACACTTTAGTCACGGAGAACATTCGAGTATGCCTTCATACTGCTGTAGACATGCTGGTACATGCTAACAAACAAATAAGGTCAATTCACGCGTTCCTATAAAATTTAATATGTGGCTTGAATATTTGTTTGGCAAGCTGGAGCAACATGAGGAGGAAGAAGACCAGAGACCTTTTAAGACGAAAAATATACCAATTTATAATGCTTATGATGTTGAGGAAGTTGTTACAGCCAGCTTGGAGAAGAACTGTGAGGAGGAGGAGCATTTTATGTGTATAGGGGACCGTTGTCTTAATTCGTGAGAGGTGACTTCATCTTTGGTAGTAATACGTATGGGTAAACTAACTTCTTGCTTTTCGAAATGCATATTACCACCAACTTGCAGTGCTATGTTTGGTGACTGTGGTGCTATATGCGGTGATATGTGCGGTGCCTGAGGTGATATGTGCGGTGCCTGCGGTGCTATGTGCGATGCGTAGGGAGAAGTTCTTATACAGGTTTTACATTGCTTGTATTATGAGTGTTTGTGCCTGTAGTTCATTTTGTGGTTAATGAGTTTCTTTTGATTATAATGGTGTTTGGTTTTAAAATGATAATTTTTTTTATGTATGTTGTGCTTCAAGGTGGAATTTTTGTCTGAGATATGAAATGCTTTAGGGGTTTCATTAGTATATGTGAGTTTTATTTTGGTGATGGGTGATATGTATGTAGTTTGGTTTTATCTTTTTGGATTTGCTTTTACTGTTTGTCGTTGTGCTCTTAAGGTAAATATAATGGGTGGTATGTATGCTTATACTAGGAGTACTGATGTGATGAATAAAATTGTGGTTTATATAGTTGTTTCATTGGTAGGGAATAGTTAACTCAGTTGTTAGATTGCAATTATTTTGTCTCTTTATGTAGACTATAGGTGTAGAAATTGTCTGCTGCAATGCTCTTGTGTATATTGAATGGTATCCTACTTCCTTCAACTGACTGGTAAGATTTCGGTAATGAAAGTACAATAGATGGGTTGGTTGGTATGTTTCGTGATACTGAAGGTTTGAAATATATGACTGCTAGATTTAGGTTGGTGTATACTTGAATTATGGTTGTGGAAGATGTCTGAATGTTCATAAATCATAGTTGATGTCAGGATCGCTGATGGTTTGTGAGGCATGTAAAGGCATGTTAAGGTGAAATTGATCTGTGGGGGTTGAGTTGTGTTATGAGGAGCTTCTGAAATATAATGATAGCTGATTGGAATGATGGTTTGAAAATGCATGTGTGTAAATGAATTAAAATTTACTATAATAAATTAAAATATAGTGCTGGTGTAGTAAAATTTTTTGTAGAAAGATGGGAACATTGATAATTACTTCCTACGGTATGTTAAGTGTTTAACATGGTGTGGGGGTGGATTACATTGTGTTAAATTAAGTCATGATGTGATGGTTTGTCTCAGGTAATGGTAGGCTGTAAATGGTTAGTTCAATTCGGGTCCTGTGACTTGAAATTTTATATAAAATAAGCAGAAGCAAAGAATACCTTGGTCATAGTATAAAAATAATATAAATCCTTCTACACAATGTATGAAAACTATAAGTCATTGTAAAAGTCTGATGTGTATGGAAATATGGTGGCCCTCAAGGAGGTCGGAGCACACAGAATTTGTGGATGGATGGTGTGAGGTATGCAGAGAGGATGGATCTATGTGTGGAGGATATGGAGATGTGAAGAGGAGCATGAGGAGATATGTGAGGAGATATGCGAGGAGTTTGAGGAGATATGAATGGAGCCATGCTCAGCATAAGTAAATGGGGGCTGAGATGTGTGAGGAGACAGTATAGTTGTGTGAGGAGCAGATTGCGGAACATGCGGAGTGTGAGGAGAATGCACAGTTGTGTGGGTCATGCATAGGTTCTGGTATCGATCAACGGAAGATGGGAGACTTCCAGAACATGTTTACTGGAATGATGTTAACGAAATAGTAGACACACGTATACTAGTTGCCTCTCAGCAGACTGGAAATAACTCACATACAAATGAAATATCTAGCATCATCGATGAATTATGTATACATGGTTACATTGAATGAGTCGGCTAAACATTGCTGGGAAGCTTCACAAGCCTGTAAGGTGAAACTGGTCTCGAAGTATAGTGTGGATGTTTTTTCTTTGAAGGACTTGTATCAAGCAGACTCGGTTGAAATTATTCATTTTGCTCGCAAGTATAAAGTTTATAAGTACCTTCTGGCAGCTCTTGACTGCTACACTAAATATGCGTGGGCATTGCCTGTAAAAACTAAAATTTGTTGGGATATAACAAATACAATTAATATTGTTTTTCAAGATAGAGATCCGAGCAAGAATTTACGTACTGACCTCTGCAAAGAATTCTACAATTTTAATTTCCGGGCCTTGATGTCAAAACATAAAATACCTAGTGATCTTAAGGCTAGTATCGTGGAACCTTTTAAACGTACTTTGAAGAATGAAATATGGAAAATTTTTCAGCACAAGAAGCTGCAATGGATGGATATATTACCCAAGCTTGTGTCAATATATAATCATAAAGTACATAGGACCACGAACATGAAGCCTGCGGATGTCAAGGACAATTCTTTACTGCACACTGTTTATATAAATGAGAAGAAACTGGACCTGCACAAACCTAAAGCAAATGTTGGAGACTATGTAAGGATATCGTGAGTGAAGGGAACATTTACAAAAGGCTACACACCAAACTGAAGCACTGAAATATTTAAAGTGGTCAAGATTCTACACTACGAACCAAGGACCTACTACCTTGAAGATGTGGAAGGCAAGGCTATTCGAGGAGGTTTCTACGGCGAAAAAATTGAAGTTACCAAGTATCCAAACACGTATTTGGTTGAGAAGGTATTTTAGAAGAAAGGAAATAAGGTTCTTGTGCGATGGCTGGTGTCCGATGCGAGCCACGATGGTTGAATTTGTCAGTCATACATTATGTATAAATATAGTGAATTATGTATGAAGGAATATTATTGTTTAAAACTAAATTTCTGTGTTATTATTTATTAGCAAATGTTCTTTTACTGGCAATGGTATAAAACTGCTACAGTGGTGCCTGGAAGTCTGTCTGTGATGACTGCGCACATGTACTCTGAGTGTGTTGGAACTCGAGGCGATGAGCTGGTCGGTGCAGTTTCATCATCTCGTCCTCGCGAGGCGCTGGACTGCCCCGTGCGCGGCCGCAGACCTGGTTGATTCATGCTCCGCGCGCGTACAGATCTGTCCGACGTGCGAAGAGAGGATGTGTACAGGGAGGCTAGCGGGTGTTTACACCTCTACCAGTTGATATTGTCTGGTCGAGTGAGCAGGAAGTGTTCCGTGCCTTGTTAGAGGAAGACGCCGAAGCATTTTATGATATAATTCAACTCATAAGGAGGCATATACTTCCAGCACCACCACTTATTTTTATTGGGCGCCACCGAAGCAGATCGTCACTTCATGGATCAGCTACACCAGTGCATCCATCTCAACCATTCCTGTGGAAAGATGAAGAGGACAATGCTGCAGGGCTACCGTGCCTGTGTGTCTCCAAGGTTTAGGTTCTGCCTCTTGAGGATGAAGGCAGTGAGTACGCTCTGTGTTCAACAATGGATTTATCCATCGTGTGAACCAAGGACCTGGACCAAGTGTACAATGATAGCGAGCAGGAAGAGGAGGCGGAAGATGAGGATGCTGGGGAGGAAGTGCTACGAGAGACCCGTGCGCTGCGCGCCCAGGTTCGGAGCCAGCATGAGGAAATCCTGGAGCTGCAGCACCAGCTACAGGCTCAGCCTGTTATGACTGAGATCCTCCACACCGCCACCGCTCGCTTCCAGGAGGAAGTACTCTTCCTCCTCAGGACACTCTTGACGAGGACGAGGACCTGCCTAGTCGTCTCAAGAATTATAGTGTACTGTGTATATAATGTAAAAATTGAATATAGTGTTTTATTATGTTGTGTATATAGTGTTTTTAAGTAAATTAGATTTTTTAAAACTTACAGTGCTTGTCTTGAGAGACATTATTCGCCTGTCATAACTTTTCTTAAAGAGCATCAGATGCAACAGTCCTTGTACACTTAATCAGTGATTACCAAGAACACAATTACATTATAATTACTATAAAAGGTTGTAAAAATGAAATGAATATGATTGATGGTGGTGATATATAATACTTTTCAAGACTTGTCTATCTCGCTGCCTGGAAGTAAGCATAAAAAAATATTGGTGATAGGGGCGAGAGTCCTGCCTATGGTACATTACACGCCACCCTTAAACACTTATGTATACAGGTGGAGTCGATTCAAGTGAGTAAATAAGAAAACCAAAATGGTGCCTCAAAGTAGCGCCTCTGGTGACCATTCGTAGAACTAAATATAACAATAGATTATTTTGGCGGGGACTTTTAAAATGGTGCATTTCTTGTCATGTAAACAAATGACTGACGAAAATTGGCGGGGGAGGGGGAATTATTCCAAGATGGTGGATGGTTAAAAACATATTTTTAGAATTTCTTTTAATTTTCGGAAATTTTTTAAATTTAGGGAAATTTTGAAAGTGATGTAATACAAAATGGCTACCAGAAACAAGATGGCTACCAGAAACAAGATGGCTACCAGAAACAAGATGGCTACCGGAAACAAGATGGCGACCGGAAACAAGATGGTGGTGTATAACAAGATGGCGGCCGGTGATGTAATCCAATATGGCGGATGGTAACATCGTCCAATATGCGTCCGCGAATCCTCGCATCCTCACCCACAACCCACTTGCGCTCGGAGCCCCATAATCTAACTACTTGCATGTGAATGAGTTAAATCATATTTAAGTTATAGGTATTAGAGTGTTGTCATTAATAGGGCAAGATCTCGATGGTGCGCTGTCGTCAAAGGGATGCCTCAAGGTTCTATTCTGGGCCTCCTATTGTTCTCGTTATTTATTCATAATCTACCAAAATGTTTTTCGCATGTGAAATATCATATGTACGCCGATGATCTGCAGATGTACATATCGTCTTCTCATAATTAAATTATATCAACTATAAACAAAATTAATTAAAATATTGAAGCGGTTAGTAATTGGTCCGCAGCGAACGGTATAAAAATAAACCCACAAAAATTCAAGGCACAATATTTGGGTCATCCTCTTTAGTTGCCACTGTAAAAAAACTACCATTACCTAACACGGTACTCAATGACACAATCATAAATTTTTCTGGTAGTGTTAATAATTTAGGTGTTATGATAGAATAATCTTTATCCTGGGCCGCACACACAACTTACGTCTGTAACAAATGCTAAAAAACTTTGTACTCTCTAAAGCGCATTAAAAATCTCTTTCCAGAACGTATTTAATTGCTACTTGAGCAGACTCTTATAATTCAATTGGTTGATTTTTGCGATATTGTGTATAGTGACAATTGAGAACATGCTTACAGAGACTGCAGAACATGTGCGTCCGTTTTGTTTTTAATTTAAGATCCAGAAATCATCTTAGTGAGTGGTAGAGTAAACTGCGATGGTTGAATTTGCGCGGCAGGAGAAAATTCCACAGTTTGCTGCTGTTAAATAAAGTAGGTCTACTGCACGACAACTCTCCTGACTACCTACGTAATCGCTTCAATTTCCTTTCTCACTCACATGAAGTAAGCACCCGTTTAAACTGATAATAAATTATTAATACAGTCCCATAAAACTAACTACATTTCTAACTCCTTTAGTGTCTCGGCTGCCAGATTCTGGAACGAGCTGAGTCAGAACATTCGCGGCGAGGACTATTTCGTAAATAAATGTATCAATCTCTCCATCAACCAATTCAAGATGAAACTTTTGCAGTGCTTGCTACTGCGCGACCACGATCTTCAAAGTTGACATATTGAATGAATGCTTGTATGAATGTGCGTATGACTGAACTTAGTGTTAATTGTTTGTTTCCTTCCTACTATGTTTTAAAATTAAAACTATATAAAGTTTTCAAGTGCCTGTTCAGCATGACTGTCTTTTGTAAACATTAAGGTTAGTACTGTTAGGTAGTATAGTTTATTGCTATTTATTTTTATTTTATTTACCTTTATTTTTAATCTCTAAAGTAAGTGCTGTATGTACCTAACATGGGTTCCGTGTAAGAGAAGGCATATATGCCTTAAATGCGCATAATAAAGACGATTTTATTATTATTATTATTGTTAATAGAAGGGATTTTAGGTTATCATTTATAAAGGAGGAAAATATAATACTTTTTTTGTGTCAACATTGTGTTGAATGCATATATGTTAAGTGTTTCATATTAGGCCTAAATATTTTTGATTATTGTGTTTATGAAAGTAAATAATTCTATTTCATGACTGCAAGGATACGTAATTTTCTGAGGATTTAGAAAATTCGTCACACTGAAGCACAAGTAGTTGACGTAAGTTCTTTACCTGTGTGAGTTTTCATTTTATTTTATTATATGGCTAAATAGTGATGTTTTTATGAAAGCAATAGTGAAGGTATGACCCAAGTTTCATTAACTTATCTCCTCTCCGAGTAGAAACCACAAAGCCTAATCAAGATATTGTACAAGAGAAGGTAATGTACCGGATGACTCACATATGAGATGTAAGGTGAATGTCAACAATAACACAAGTAACTGCATAAAACACTACACGATGTATCGTGTTTGTCACTCATGTTGAATCGCAATGACACACGTCGTTCAAAGTCACCTTTTCAAGACATGCCACATCAACGTGCACCTTAGTACTCGCTACTTGTAAATGTGCAAAAATGCTTTCATTTTTATTGGTAAAATGTCATTAATATTTTCGAAGTACTTGCCACTACTTACTAATACCAGGCCCCAATACCGACAGCCGAAATAAAATTAAATCTTCTAAGGGCCGGTATTACCATTCTCTGAGTTAACCTGCAGGTAACTACCCTGAAGTTAAACTTACCTGGCACTTTATCTAAAGTCTCGTCTTACCACTGGATTTATACCTCTGTGTAACTACCCAAAGGTTAGCTAGAAATGTAGTTAGGTTGCACAGACAGTGTGGTTGTGTCGTGGCTGCTGATTGGTCTGTTGGATCTGTGAATATCTATTTTCTGGGTATTACATGTACGACCGACGGCCACATAGAAATAATATATAAAAACACCTTGGTGCTAAGTTTAATATTTGAGGTTAGGCTTACAAGTATTTACTTTCGCATTTTACGAGTGTTTTGTGATTAGTGTTAAAACTTAAATGTTATTTCGAAGTAATAGATAAATAATTTAAATATTAACGTATTAAATAGCGAAACTGTTTCGCTAGTACCTGTTTCAGTAACTGTCGAGAACATTGCAAAATACAGTTTCCTTGTTTATAATAATACTATTAATAATAATACAATAAACGACGACACAACGAACATTTATTATTTTCAGCACACTTCAAAACACAGCTTCGGCATATGCTCGCAAAACTTCGTGGCAATTTTCTTCTCACAAATATGATCCTTCACTTCTTACATAATTTTGCATGTATGAGAAGTCTACACAATTCGAAATTACGAGAAACATAACCGAAACATTCTTTTGACGCAAGAATCTAATTTCAAAACAGCATAAACAAGGTTAAAAAATTAACATATGATACTTTCTTCGCCATACTTAACTGCAGTGTACGGCTTATCCAGAGCTTCAACCTCCCGATAAATAGCCAGAAATTTATCCCTTAGTTAGGCCTACCTAGAGTTCGTAAGACGCAGTTTGTCGTCTACCTAGGAGATAAAATTTACCCAGATGTTACCCAGAGGTGGTAAGACCGGCCCTAAATGGTTTAACATGCAAATACCAACAAAATGGCGTTTCGTCACTAACTGGCACGCCACATGACGAAGCCGACGATACGTTTTCTTTGGTCAGACGTTATCGAATGAAATCAAGCAAACACAAAAACACTAACGTATCTAAGCGCACATGACGACTCATAGGTTACACATCTGGTATAGCATGCCATGTATTAATGCTGACAAGGAAGTTAGTATGAAGATACTGTTATTCAAGAAGTTTGTACAACAAACAAGAATAGGCAATGTATGCTGAACTAGTTTCTACTATCATTTAAATTCGCAGATGGACACAGCCGGAGTAATATGTCACGAAAAACAACTACAACAGATGAAATCCAACAATGTATGCGGGTTAAGCTTTATCTTTGGTTTTGTAAACAAGGAAAGAAAAACCAAAAGGAAAAATAAAAATTTGTGTGTATATAGAAAATGAGTCTAGTGAATGAATAATTAAATACTAATTTATCATACAGGAGTGCTATATTTATTATATTTGCAGTCGTATACGAAGAAGTCCTGCAGCTTGTAGATCATGATTCACGGGTGTGTTATTTATTTAGTTAATATTAATATCAGAATAATAACTGAATCAATTAAATAAGGGAGGTCTTATATAAATCGAGCGTCTGACGCTCAGATTGGAGTACAGAGCTACATAGGCAATCACTCTATCTTCATCGCACGGTAACTGCCATAAGCACGGTCCTTGTTTCGCCGCGCGCTGTTGCCAAAAACACAACTATATAATTGTGTAACTTTGATCTTAAAACTTTTGTTATTGTACAGTATGTAAACGCGCATTTGATGTTTGCGCCATTCAAAGGAGTTCAACAAATTCGAAAACAATAACTTTGTACTAGTACTGTTTTCATGAATCATTAAACATATCACATCACAACTTAAGAATTAACAGCAAAATCGTATTCAAATTTTTATGGTGCGTGACTTAAAAAATTTGGACGCAAATAAAGAAATCAGAAGACGAAAAACTTTCTTCCTTAACTGTATAGAAATTTTTTACTAACATTATGTGCGTTTGTTTATAGAATGAAACATTAAAAAGTGGGTCAGTGAGAAACCTTTTTTCTACCGTATTGAAGTTAGATGGGGGATGGAAGCGAGAAAGTTATTAATTATGAGCTGAATTTACTTTTAAAAGCAACACCACTACAATAACTTTAATCGTTCTCCTGTTTACAGCGTGAAATGTGTTCAGTACCTCTGCAAACAAAGACATCTGGCGGGAGCTCGAAGTTGCGTTATCTTTACTGACTGTGAAGTTTTGTAATTGTAGGGTAGTAAATAACACACAGTCGTCCTTTAGTCAGCAGATGTTTTCGTCCCGTTTCTTAAACTAGTCCAGGAGTGCACACGTGTCTTGCGACCACGTGGTGTGTTGTGTCCAGTGACGGATTTCGGAGCGAAAATTTCGCTGAAGTGTGTTTTTTGTTAACATTTATTTCTATGGAAGACAAAACACCCACATAGGCTACGATAGAGCGAGGCAAATATTGCGTTGAATATATTCCAGTGTACCACTAACGCAATTAAGGAAGCTTTTAAAGTAACAAGCTGTTCCAAGCAATCCATTTAAGTTTTAGGAAGAAAGAACAGCAACGTGGTACTTTAACAAACCTGCATAGCTGAAACAAATACGAAAGGCAACCAAACTTCCCTTGAATAAATATAAGGCTAATATATTTATCATTTCTGCTCCTTGTGCGACAGTTATATTATTTTTTGTTTGTAAACAGGTATGCACTATTATTAAAAGTACATAATACAAATTATACAGAAATATAATGAGCTTCAACTCAATGTTTTTGTTTTCAAAGAACAATGTATTATAGTGAAACGAATTTAATAAATACCGGAAGATAAATTTATCTGCCCTCGTTTTGGCTGAAAAATGAAATGTCAAAATGGTGGAAATGAGGGATCGTTTACATCAGGGCCAAACGTTCGTACCCTTTTGATTCATAAAATCCCTCCAATGTAATGCCTGCAAAAGTTAATAATGGTAAAATCGTCAGATTTTCCCGTTTCTACGTGACATAAGGTATTCTATCATCGATTTCATAATCATTAACATTACCCAACCACATTCCTGCTTTCAGACAGACCCTATGGACTAAATCTCACGTTTTATTGAAAGTAGCTACATTGATTAAAAGGTATATGTTAATTATTGTTACTGCTAACCTAATGAATTAATATCAGTGGCACATGTGAACAGTTTCTTTTGTTAAAGTAGGCCTAATATAAAAATGTGATTAGCTACATATTTTGAAGCGCAATGTAATACAAATTACAATTATATCTGTTAAAATATGTAAAACATAATATTTAAGTAGTAAAAATTAGGAAGTAGATCATCTCCCGAACTTCGTAACGTGGCTGCGATCTGGCAACAGCGCGCGCCATAAGCTCTGTAGTGCAATCTAAGGTTGGAACGCTCTTAAGGGGATATACCAGCCAGAAGGAATTCAACTCCTCCTCATACGTTCCTTCCCCACCCTACCCTTTACCACAATACGCTGTTCCCATGCGCTAATCATTTGTTCACTTAAAACAGCTATACACTGTTGTATGTGCATCTGAAAATAAACTATATTATTTATTATGTAAGATAATGTGCTTGTTGATATTTCACTTCATGTAACAAGTAGCTGTGTTAGTATCTTTCGTCTTGCCAGCAGGCAAGCTGTTTGCCGAGAGGTCTGAGTAGAAACTACGTCCTAAATGACATTGACCTTGGAGTGGAGAATAATAGGTCATGAACAAATGAATTGCTACAGGCAAGGCTGCCAGTTTTTATTCTTATTTATTTATTTTTAAGGTTAATGTGATCGTTAAATTACTATCAACTTTAATTCGCATTCATAGAATATTGTGCACGAAGTAACGTTTTAGAAACACAAATACCCTAATACCACTTAACAAGCTGCACTGTCGGTTCGACCATCATTTTCAGATAAACTTGTGAATGCGCTATTCATCTTACAGAAATCTGCTTCAGGACCGCACACACCGTAGTAATTGCGTAATGACTCCCTGGCGGACAGCAGTTTAGCAGTTTGGCATCGGCTAGAAAATGTGTGCTGCAGGCCAGAACGACGAAAATATCCAAGGCGAGACGCGAAATTGTTTAAGTGAGAGAGATTGCCTTCATGATTTCAGCTTCACTCGACATATATATCACAGCTGTAATTGCTACAACCTCCGTAGCTTGCAGTGGAAGAGTGGCCTATATCTCGGAACAAACAACTTTAAGTGCATGGTCTACAGCAGTTTTCATCACCATGTTTTTAGCCAACTTTCCGAAGGGAAGTGTAGGCTTATGAGATCACCTTTCTGTCTGTGGGTCTATTTATGTGTCTGTTTCTCTCTGTGTGTGTGACTGTGTGTCCCTCTAAGAACTATTGAACCAGTGGACCGAATTTCAGCAAATACTTTGTAACCTGACTTGACTTTTATCTATTTAGCTAACGCCATATTCATATTTTCATAATGGCGATAATTTTTAAATTTTTGGTCAAACTAGATATCAAACAAACAGTACTTTAGAATTTCATCAAACTTGGTACACATGTACTAAATTTAAAGCTGACTTGACCTTTGTGTATTTCGTTTGTCCTGTATGAATATTTTCAAAATGGTGGCCATCTTTATATTTTTAGTTTACTAACACATATATCAGGATATATTTTATATCAGTCTTGGTACACATATACTGCATATAAACCTAACCTAAGTTTTGTATATTTCGTTCATCATTCTGTAATATTTTGAAAATGGCGGCAATTTTCTTATCTTTATGATAGAAAAACACATTACAAAAATTTCCTCGACTGTTAAATTGGTTACTCGTACATTACTTAACAAGCTTAGTTATCTTTAGTATATTTCGTTTATCATGCAACTAAATCAATTTTATAATTTAATATTCCCAGATCACATAAACGATTTTGCCTTTCAGAGTTAATTTACTCCCATTTTGAGGAAAGTAGTCTTATCAGTTATGCTGGTAACTTCTTGTCATCTCTATATATAAATACCGGATTTTTTTTCTTATATTAGACACAAAATATTACTAAATTTTTCACTTATGATTTTCTTTTATCTCTCATAGTTCTTACGAAATGTGCAACTGACATAGAATCACATATAATATATAGACACTGTAGTGTTGATGATGACGTTGCTACTGGCAAAATGTCTGGAGGTAAACCTGTCTACAGGTATAACTGTGCACATATAAAATAAAGACACTGTAGTGTTGAAGATGACGTTGCTATTGGCAACATTTCCACAGATATAACTGTCAAATATTATATAAAGCCACTCTAGTTTTGTAGATAACGTTGCTAGTGGTAACAAGCCCGCAGGTTTAACTCTGTAAATATAATTAAAAGACACTGTAGTTTTGAAGATGACTTTGCTAGTGGCAACATGTCTGCAGGTATATCTGTGCACATGTAATATAAAACACTATAGTTTTGAAGATAACGTTTCTAGTGGGATCATGTTTGCAGATAAAACTGTGCATATATAATGTAAAGACACCGTAGTTTTGAAAATGATGTTGCTAGTGGTAACATGTCTGCAGGTATATATGTGCAAATATTATATAAAACTGTCATGGGCATAGCCCGATATACATTAAATGTACATATTGAAGGGAGTGTTAAAAAGAAGGGGGAGCTTACAGATTGGCTTACCCAACTTAGGGGCCTGAACTTATACACTCCCTGAGATATAACTCGAACATTTCGCGACGCGAGAAGTGCGGCGAAATAAGAGACTGCGACGGAGACAGTGCGGCATCGCGGAGAGCGGAAACGTGGCGGAAGGTGCCAACTTTCGTAAACGTACGGCGAGAGACTAACCCAAGGACGGAGCTGCGTGTGAGCACACACCACTGAGGCACTGCGGCTTTGGCGGCGAGGGTACCGGCTGTTGGACTGACATCTGGACGGAGCAGCGACGGAACCACGACGCAGGTGTTTGGCGGCGAAGGTACTGACGTCGGACGGCGAAGGAGCGGTCCCAGAGAAGACATCACGGCCTCACGACGACCCGACAACAGATGGGGCGGCGCAGAGCATCGAACCCAGGTGCCGATTGAACTGTCCAAGTGGTGAGTGGTCACTTCAAAGTACCTTTCAGCAGTCAGGCGACGTGATCCAGGAGGGAGCGGCGAGTGACATCAGCGGTGAAAGTGTTAGCTGTTGTGCATGCTACCCCTAGGTTATGCTCACTAGGTACTGCTCGTCGAAACTCCGAGACACTGATAGGCTGTCCCCAGAGGAACGAGTGCAGATAGGAGTAAGTACTATAATGGAGGGTACAGGTGCAGTAATTCCTAACGAAGTAGAGCTCGGTGAAAGGCCAGAGATGGAGGGGATAGACGGTGTTTCTACAGACCCGGGTTCGAGCCAAGGTCTAGGTAGGGTGACGACCGAGTCGCTGCAGGACAGTTCTGCGTCGGGAGCCGGCAGTGAGGTAGAAATGCAGGGCCATGAAGAGGTAGGTCTACGTGAGCTGTTAGGAAATATGATGGCAGTAATAAAAAATCAATCACAGGGCTTGCAAAGTCAGATGCAGCAGATGGAGAACGAATTAGGGGAAAAGATAAATGCAATGGATGAGCGATTTCGCAATTTCGAGGCCCGGGTAGCACGTCAGTTAGAGGCGAGAATCGATAGTCGTTTGGCGGAGGTTAAGTCGCACTGGCAGGTGGAAACTGACAGGCAGAACGAGGCTAATATGCAGGCCAGAGGAGCAATTTGTGAGAGGATAAACGCAGTCGCGGAGTTGTGCGAAACTCATGGTCAGATTGTGAGGTCCGATGTTCAGGTCACACAGACGCGTGTCGAAGACATCTCTAGCGACGTGAGTCGTATTGAAAATACCGTGCTCTCGTTACAACTAAATGTAGGTGACGTAGAGACAGAGCACAATAACTTGGCGCGAAATATCGCACAAGGCACGTCTATCGGAGGAACACTGACAGTTACGCCGCCTAATGTGAGTCGACTAGTCCCTGTTTTTACTGGACAGCTAGATGGTGCGAGGCCGGTCTGCTTTATCAAATGCATGGACAAATATGTGAGGAATTTTCCATGTAGTGAGATTCTGCGAGTGGAGTTATTTCTGAGTCGGTTGGCAGGGCCTGCGGACAACTGGGAGCAGTGTGTGTTGGAAAGTTGGGGAACTTACGACGAATGTAGGGCAGCGTTCATGCATCGTTTCTGGTCTCCGATTGTCCAGGATAAATTAGTAAACCACATTTATCAGGGTCGATATGACCAGGACAGCGAAGTGACTATGTCCGATTATCTAAGGGAGATAATTGACGAGAATCGATACCTGGACCAATCGTTCTCTCCGTCACGTCTAGTCTACCATTTGGCGAAGCACCTACCACGGTATGTCAGAGAGGCGATAATTACCGCCGAGGTAGAGGACACCGACGCACTAATTAGGCTGGTAGAGCGGTTTGAGATGCAGGCGGACCAAACTCAGCTGGACGGGTTTCAAGGCCAAGCGGGGGTAGAGAGACGTCACTGGAAGCGAGAAAGCCAGGAACGCGGAGAAAGCAGACACAGAGGATGGAAGGAGAGAAGGGATAGACGAGGAGGAAATGACCGAGGAAGTGGGTCTGCGTGCGGGCAGCCCCCATTGACGTGCACTGCAGGAGTGAGGCAAACGAAAGTATTGAATGACCCGGTAGGGACAGAGACGCATGCTAGAAGCAATGGGATCGTTGACTGGGGGCTCGAGAATCAAGTATACACAGTGGCCGAGGTAAACGAACAGTTTGCTCAGTCGGGAAACGGACAGAGCCTAGCTGTGGGAGTCCCGTGCAGTTAAGGGCTCGGAAGGAAGGGACGGAGTACCAGGCATACAGATGCGAAATAAACATGCCACTAGACGAAGCGGTAAACGAAGCCTTATGGGATTCGCCCAATCCAACTGGAGGAGTAGGCGCAGAAAAATCACCTGTTGTGAGCGTGACTATTTGCAGGCGCGAGTTTAAGGCCATTATTGACACTGGGAGCGAGGTTTCTTTGATGCGAGAGTCTGTGTTGCGGCAGTTGCAGAGCGAAGGGGGAAGCAAGGAGATTGTGATGTTACCGGTCTCAGGCATCGCAATAGTAGGCGTAAATGGTAACAAAATGAAAGCCATTAGCCAGCAGGTCGTAGTTGATGTCGGCATAGGCAAGGTAAACACTCCCCTTAATTTTCTCGTTGCGAGAGACGTGAAACCAGAGGTGTTTATTGGCATGGACACCCTGTTGCGGATAGAGGCGCGCATTAATTGCAGGAAGAAGATGTTAGGTTTCTCTGTAAATGGGCAAGAATATGAGGTGCCGACGTGCCCGGTGTGCTCACATGAGAATAAACAAACAGTACTGCGTGTTTCTGCGATCGAAGCGCCGCCAGAGCACATAGAGGCGACGGGCGGTAACCCGGTGTGCCCACACGAGAACAAACAAGCAGTACAGTGTGTTTCTGCGATCGAAGCGCCGCCAGAGCACATAGAGGCGACGGGCGGTAACCCGGTGTGCCCACACGAGAACAAACAAGCAGTACAGTGTGTTTCTGCGATCGAAGCGCCGCCAGAGCACACAGAGGCGACGGGCGGTAACCCGGTGTGCCCACACGAGAATAAACAAGCAGTACTGCGTGTTTCTGCGATCGAAGCGCCGCCAGAGCACACAGAGGCGACGGGCGGTAACCCGGTGTGCCCACACGAGAA
>PNEQ01043851.1:0-22822 GCA_003012365.1 Medauroidea extradentata
ATAATTCTCGCGCCAATGGAGTCTAATTATAATGTATGTATGAATGTCAATAAGATCATAAGTAAATATTTTGAAGTGTATTAAATACAGACAGGTCGAGTTCGTCATATGTTCTTTCACTAATGTTGTATTCAAATAGGAAAATACACGGAACTACGTACAATAAATCGCTACCAACCATACAAGCAGTAAAGTAACTGTTGTAAGTGGTGATGTATATGCAGTAACGGCTAGTGATTTTTTTCAAAGGTTAAATCTTTAGTGCTAACTTTATTCCGAATGGCCTATATCTAATTAGAACAGCACCTTGTTCAGAGGCAACCAGCAATACTAGAAGTGACAGTGGTTGCAGATCTCACAGGCACCAGTGTCAGAACAAAAAAAAAAAAACTTCTACACAAGAAATCCAGACTGAACATTGGGGTAACATTAATAATAAATACACACAAAATTTTATATTTAAATAGCGAGTGCATATTTTAAAGCAAAGATAATGTGACCTCCGTTGACCTTGACCCTTCACAATGAACTGTTCAGGAGCGTCATTGCGCCAATAACATGTATTCAAGAGATCATCAGCTGTTGTGCATATCCAGTGTGTAGTTTGGTTTGTAAGCTCGCTGCTCGCCATTGGCCAGCAGTCGCCGGGCAACAAACTGTTGCGTCAGTGAGTTGTTCGCCGGCCCGCCCCGCAGCACTGCAACTTAACAGTGACCAATAGTGTCACGAACTTTTCGCGAGAAGAATTTGGCCCCAGTTTGTTTCAGTGCCTTTTGTGCACACGTCTGCAATTCTGCTTCACATCAGTGATTGGATGTTTTAAGGCCTTGTTACCGAGTTTTGCAGTGATTTCGAAACATTTTTTTTTTTCATTGCTACCTACAGTACTATCATATCAAAAATTTGCTCCACAGTTTTGACACTTATATGTTATAATTTGTATGTGAATTTTTTTTGTAGAAATGTACTGAACGGTTTTTTAGATTTCAGCACCCTAAGTACCACGTTTTTTGTCGTGAAAATAGGCAAAAATTAAGCAAAATATTTTTTTGCTTACGAATGGTATATTATTTTTAAAAACGCCTCCACAGTATTGTGCATCTTGTGACTGCACATAGACTCAAAATTTTTTAAAGCTTTTGGTTTAAAAATAGTTGAGTTATTGTCACCAGCCTGAAAAAAACTCGGGAACAAGCCCTTAACTCTCGTGTGACTTGGATCTCTAGCCGCAAATAACAGACGTATGATATTACAGTAACAGTCAAATGAGAGTCACTTCACAAAGACACGCTGCCAGTTATGTACCACGAAGCGAGCTGCAGATGTGCACAGGCACTGAAACAAACTGGGCAGAATTATTTTCGCGAACAGTTCGAGGCTCTAGTGATCACGAACACCGTGTAACTCCCCCATTCATCGTGCAGCATCATGTCAGGGCCGGGCCATCGAATGGGCAAGATGGCAAGGGGGTGGGGGTGTAAAGGCATAAGGGCCCTGACAATGGCCGGATACATTATTAGAAAATAAAACAGTTTAGCCACTAATAACAATGTTTATCCTATTACTCTTACATTCAGGCGATAGATTTAGAAATATATCATCTGTAACTTGGAAAAAAAAATGTGGACATGATACGGTAAGAGCAGGAGCCCCGAAGACTTGTCTTGCAAAGTGGTCACGAAATCACTGTCGATGGCTCTACAGTTAATTAATTCAGTGCAACAAATATGAAGTTATTAGACCGAGTGGTTTACTTTTAGTGTGTGTTGGCTGCACGTAGTGAATGTCGTACACGCGGCGGCCACGGCAAGATGCACATGATTATTGCGGGAGTGAAACACTGCACGGCGTCTTTAGTACGTTTCCCACACCCGTGCACGGTGCCTACTGTGAGCTAGTGGACAACACATTATGTATTAGAGCATCGTGTGTACGTCTTTCACGTATGGAGGCCGTGTGACTGTTTAGGGACTGGGCCAATTCCCAGGAAGTAATTATGTTCGTAACATTCTCTGAGCGTGTACTATGGCCTTGAACAGTGGTACTATGTCCGAGTACAATTCGTGAGAATAGTATGATCACCTGATACATAACAAATCACATCAAGAAGTCGCTGCAAGGAATGTCTCTCCGAGCTGGCCAAGCGTCGTCCTATAGTTCCCTAATTTACCTTATTAAGCTGCACCCTCACGGATTAAAGGGCGCTGTAGACATCAAGCTTCAAATGCATTGCAGCGTGTTAGTAAATACGGTTTCTTATGAACCTAATCACATGCGCCCATTGTGCTAATGTACGAAAAGAAAACCCACTTCGGAAAAGGACGCAAAGTCATTGTTAAGTCACCGTGCTTATTAAAAACGCTGTTTCTTAGCACTCTTAACATACCGTAAACTGGGCATACTTTGCACCAGCACGTGTAACTTTGCACCACCAAAAATATATTTTCTGTGCTGATAGTTGAAAGACAAGTGCTTTTATTCGATGGTATTAAATTAAACATTTTAAATACCCAGTCGTGATGTGTCGTTATTTTACCAAACGACCTAGAAACTAATATTTTTGGTGGTGCAAAGTTACCCATGCTGGTGCAAAGTAAACCCACTTTACGGTAGCTTAAAAAACGGTAACTGCCTTACTTAGGAATGTACTACCAAATGTATGCGAAACTCAGATAAATACTTGTACTGAACTTTGTTACGAAGTTTTCACCAGTAAAATTATATGGTTACCGCTTAAAGTAGTTCACCAAGTTACCGATAATATTGTGATTTATTGGCGCTGCTGTTAGGGCGGTCGGACTCAAACTCCGCCCACTTCCCTCCCACTAAGATAAACAATTAAACAAAACATATTTTTTTATCAATTTATGAAATACTTCCTTCGTTCACAAATATAAGAAAAGGTTCCAGCAATCTTTATTTACTTTATAAATTTAACAGTGGAAAAAAGTGGGCGGAGCTCGAGTCCGACCGCCCGGATTACAGCGCCAAAAAAGTACGACATTCTCGGTAACTTGACGAACTACAGCCAAACAACAAGGGGGTCAAGCAAAATACATTGTTAGATAGGCGAGTGTCCAGACCTGTTCTTCTACGACCGTGGGCGCTAGAGACGGGAAAAATTCACGGGTTCACTGACATGTAGGCTAGCCTCCAAGAATTTACATTTAGTGAGCAAATAACATCTGTTCGCTGATAAAGTGGAATGGGTCCGCATTTAGTTACATTGTCAATATTGGCTCCTCGACTTCAAGATGGTGTCAAATAAGTCAACGGCCAATTGTGAAAGTAGCATGAACTTACAGTTGCTGGAATTCTAGCTCGTGACTGAAAGAAAACGCGAATTTTTCATGTCTCTAGACATAAGTATCACGCATGAACTAGATAAACAAGACTTCGCTGTACTATATCTGCCTCAGCGCAGACATTAATTACAATGGTTGTTGGCACGTCGACTCAACACCCGCCATCCAATCCGTTTTCTAGTCACGTTATTTACAATAACACGTCATTCGTCCGTCGTCAGCTCTTGCCAATAACGAATGATAGTCAAAAATGAACTTTTAATAAGAATTTCTCCTAAAAAAATTATAGCTGATCTGGAATTAAGGACTTGTTATCGAGTTTTGCAGCTATTTCAAAAAACAATTTTTTTATTTATACCTAATACTCATATCAAAATTTGGCTCCACAGTTTTGACACTTATAGGTAATAATTTGTAGCTGAATTTTTTTGTAGGAATGAACTGAACGGTTTTTTAGATTTCATCGCCCAAAGTACAACGTTTTTTGTCGTGAAAATAAGCAAAAATGAAGCAAAATATATTTTTGCTGACGAATGGTACATTATTTTTAAAAACGCATCCACTGTATTGCACATCGTGTGACTGCATATTGACTCAAATTTTTTCAAAGCTTTTGGTTAAAAAATATTTGAGTTATTGTCACCAGTCTGAAAAAAAAACTCGGGAACAAGCTCTTAAGTGCACATATCTGAAAAATAATGGGAAATTATTGTACACAACGTGTACTCAAACAAACGCATAAAAAAATAACGTGACCGACGAAAACAAGAACAAATAATCCATAACCTCCGAATCATATGCAAATTAACAATTTTTTTTAAAGGAAATGCAATGGGCCTCACAACGCATATTCCTGAAAACTTGGAGCTTGTTTATGGTGGACGGATGGAGTTACTGGACTGGCTGTTGGTCTGGTGACAGACGGACGGACGTCTCACCATAATGTGACGTACCTGGGACAAGAAGAAGGTAAGCACCGCCAGAATGATGAAGTTGACGCCGCCGGCAAAGTCAGTCAGCTTGTCCAGCTGGAAGGTGGCGGCTATGACGAAGAAGATGAGCTGCATGACCACAGTCACGATGGCGCTGATGGCTAGGTGGTTGTCGTCCAATATCTTCACTGCCATCACTCCACCTGCAAACAAGATACGACCACCCCACACACTTTTAAAATATTCCCTACACAGTATAGGAAGTTTTTTCACCCATGCACTCACTTATAGGCCGTTCACGATAAGGTGAACACTGCGTAAAGTTTTCTTTCAGCCCTATTGCAGCCATCTTAACAATTTTAAATTTTAAAATTTTCATGTAACAAAAAACTAGTGTAAACGTTTTAAAACCCTCGGAAGTTAACATATATTGGGCAAATAAAACATATTTTTAATTAATTACAAGTTCTGTTGAGTGCTCAGTCTATAGTGAACAGCCTATACCATACTTCAGAAACTGTTGACAATTTGTGCAGTACGAGTCTCGTAACATCATTACAGATTTGACTGTTGTTTAATAAAATGTATGGGAACCCTACTACTGTTGTACGACACAATTTTTACCATACTTACAATTTTAACATTCCTATACACCGGTATGGTACATTTAAAAATAATTTTTAACAGTGTATGTAGGTGTGACACCCGTCCACACTTGACATTACCATCTTTCTAGTTGCTTTCAGCAACAAGCCAGCACAGTAACTAACTGAATTGTTTTTACGAATAACTTTCAGGCGTAGATAAACTTCAAACACTTCTACGTTTCTTTTACGACGGATGGGATCACAGTTTAAGACCCACTTCAGGATGAAATACGGATCAATAATATAGATGCAGTAAAACAAGGAACTAATCCGATGTTACATGTGTGAGGTGCAACTATTTAGGGCAATAAATGTTAATATTTTGTATTACATGTCACAATGCAAGACCTTTTTTGGTTCTAAAGTGGACCCGAGATGTGCATTTCACCATTTGTTCTGTACATTTGGTCTTGTATTGTGGTACATGTAACAAAACATTTAAAAATGATTGCCCATAAGTAGTTGAAAAATTTTACTGAAGTTTCTACGATAGTATACATAAACACGCGGATTTATTTGACAATGTCGTACACGCAGGGTTGGAAGGTTACGGTACACGCCGTAGAGGTCAGTTCCTAGAATGAGTACCTAGTACAGGAACATGTGTGTGTGGTAAGAGTAGAGAGGCTGCAGTAAGAGAAGTGTTGTACCTGGTGAACGTCCAGGCTGTAGTCGACAGTGCGAGGACCACTAGGCGACTGGGCGAGAGAGGCAGGGTGCGTCTGACCTCACCTAACACGATCCACGGACGCCACCTGCAGATCAATAAGCAGGAGAGAGGAGAGGTCGCCAGGCGCAGCCCCGCAACCCGCCACGACCGCGCGAGGCCGACATCGTGCGAGTGCGTGCGCTGTCTTCCGTAGACGAGCGCGTCGCTGCTGCTGCGGGCCTAGCAGAGCGGCGCGTATAGTCCGAGAACTCTCACCCCGTCCTTTGCTTAGTTGACGAAATAGACACTCAGAAGTCCGCTTATCAATGTGTGCGCGAGGCACCTGTGTTGAGATATGTGACATCTTACCTACAACATAGAGTAGGTGATGGCCTGTGAGAGTACTCTAGCCAGTGGCGAATACAAAAATAAGGGGGGGGGGATATTTGGGAATTTCCCCCTCCAAGATCCCAATCTTGTATTAGAAATGTTGTACTTTTTATTCAAACTATTGAAAATGCAGTAGGTGTTACGAACTTTGCTATATATTCTAAGACACTGACTGTAAACTCTTTGAAAATTTTACAATTTGTGTATGTTGCGTGTTAAACATTAACGTTCAAAATCTTCTCAAAGTGCACCATTTTGCATCTTAAAATCAAAATTTTTCCGGGGGAGGACCCCCGGATCCTCCTAGCAAAAATATATCCCCCCTACCCCCTCAATCCCATTTGGGATCGCCCCTGACTTTAGCCAGGTGCGTCAAACTGGCGGGTCGCATATAGCGCGCGAGGGATTTTCGTGACCCTTCTCGCCTCCGAACAAACATATCAACGTAACTGCCTAGAGCAGACGTTTACAATGCCTAACAGTATGTCGCGGCCCGCAAGATGCTTCTAACAAATTAAATATATCAGCCGTCCAAGCGAGTCTGACATGCGCTGCGCTAGGCTGCGAAGCACGCGCACGTACTCTCGGTTTTACGGTTTTTCTTATAAATCAGGAAATAGAGAAATTATTTTACTTTTTTCACGCTGACAAGGCATAGTTTATAGCTTCATTCACTTTTTGGAATCCATGTGGCATTATTTCTGTTAATTTTGTGGCCTGTGTAGTCGCTCCCGTAAATAATGCAATTTTTCCTTAGTATGATCACCTGATACATAACTAATCACATCAAGCAGTCGCTGCAAGGAACAGCGCAGTCGTCGGCCACGCCTCTTAAGAGTGCGTAGTAGATAAATAAACGCTGAAGGCATCTATTGATTTCTACGCTTTTTTCGAAGCCAATATGGATAAATACTCAACGACAATCCTAGATAATGGTATTTGCCAACTCTATGAGTAAATATTTATCCAGAATTACTAATTCGTTACGCGTGATCTCTTGCGCCGCAGTTAAATACTCGAGGTTCCGGCGTCGGAGATTGTGCCTCGGAAGTTCGTAACACTGGAAACAATTTTGTTTAAAACGTTGGCTAAAACTGTTGTCTAGAATTGCTATTGTTTAATTTTCGCAAATTGGCTTCGTGAAACCTACAGTTATGTATTAAAGCTTTTAGCGTTGAATTATGTACCACGCCCTCTTAAAGAGTCGCACAGATACCGACAGACGGCATTCCTTGCAACTGCGACGACGCCCAGCCACTGTAAGGGCAATTCAAGTGTGTATCCTCTATGAGGAAGGATGCATGGTTATGTCAGGCAGATGGACAACACGTGTATGTATGGCCCCCACACGGGGGGAGGGGGGGTGAGTCCAGGTGTACCTCCAGGTCCTGGGCCCGGTCCTAGCCTAGAATTTTTTCTTAAGGGTGGGCTGTTGTTTTCGATACAAATACTACGTTCTACAGTCGACACCAATGCCAACTGTAAAAGTAAGGTTAATTTTTATAGAGTAGCGATGAAGGAAGGTAGGCCGGGTAGTGATAACATTCCTGCCGGCGATCGTGGCTAGGCATGCGCCTGTGACGAAGCACAACGCTACATTACTGGATACTTTATTCTTCTCCTTATCTTCTCCGCTGACAGCTGAGCCAACTTATCAACACCATGTTGCCATTCTGACCTTGGTTTACCTCCGTCCTCCGTATAGGGCTACTGCAAAAACAATCTAGTCATTCTGTGTGCGACTGCGAGTTGTACCTAGTGTCACGTGGTTGTGCCATGTCAGTTTATTGTTTTGCATGTTATCTTCAGCACATTATATGTACCGGTGTTATTTTATGTGAATATGACAGTTACACAAACTAAGATGAGGTAAGAATATTTAATATATTGCATATATCCATTATACTGCTCGTAATGTAATGACAGAGTACAGATTTTGTTCAGATTCAGTGACAGTATAGTTGCCAGCAACAAGCCCTGCCTGAGTAATGCACACACCTTATTCAAGCTGTTCAGCTTTGTCGAAGCACAAAAGAAGGGTAGTGATAAGGGCCACACTGGATAGAGCGTCAACTACAGTATTTTCTGTAAATGCATTAGGCGCCCATTTAGTAGTTTCGTGCAATATGCCAGATTTCTAACATGCTGCATCGAGATTTTCTATCCCGTAGACGGGCCCCTTAAAATTTCTGTTCAGCATCTTCAACGAATGGAAGGACCTTTTAGTTTGTGAACATTTTAAAAAAATGTTTGGCAGATTTTCTAGATTGTTAAATAAAATATTTGCTGTAAAAAGTCTGGCCCTTAGCTGTTTCTTGGTTCGCATGTCGCTCATTAAAATTAATTTTTCATTTTATGAATTTTGATGTTCGTTTTCATTGAGAAATTTTATAAACTACTTATTCAGATTTTTTCATAACTTTACTTGTTGAAAGGCAAAACCTGCGAGAATCGTGGGAAATCATTTTGCAGGAATCTAAGGCTGTTGCCGAGGCTGTTGGTATCTCCCCTCACTTCGTTACTAAGAGAC
Organism: Medauroidea extradentata; assembly: GCA_003012365.1. Lineage (NCBI taxonomy): Eukaryota > Metazoa > Arthropoda > Insecta > Phasmatodea > Phasmatidae > Medauroidea > Medauroidea extradentata. The sequence continues at coordinate 8,454 of PNEQ01043851.1, forward strand.
AATCAAGTAAAAAAGCATATGAAAACACACTTGAAGAAAAACAAATTTCAACTAGATGCAACAAATGAAATTAAAGCTTCCTTAATTTTTCCTGTTTTGGATTTCATCAAGGCATATTTGAAAACTAGATTTTCCACTTCTGAATTGATATGTTATATGTCTTCTCCAGTTTTTATTTCATGTAATTAGATAGTGAGCAGTTGAAAATGAAAACCAAATTACTGGTTTCCAAGTACCCTCAAGACATAGCAGATTCAGATGTCTTAAACGAAGAAATAATGCAAATTAAGAGTGTTCATGGTACCGTGTTTGACTCAGAATACGACCCTCTTAAACATCTCAACTCTACATATGAGAAAAACTTGAAGCTATTTTTGTCACGCTTTTTTTTTGCACAATCCCAGTAGCTGTATCTACTGCTGTAAGGTCCTTCAGCAGGATGGCCAACACTTTCAAAACCTGGCAGAGAAGCACAACTGGCCAAGCACGTCTAAATCATGTAGCAATTTTAGCAACAGAAAACGAATTGGCAAAAAGTGTTAAATTTTCTGATGTTATCGACCAATTTAGCCCCAAAAAAAGCCATGAAGGTGTATAATTTAGTTTAGTGTATTTTTAACATCTGTAAATTCATTTCAATGTTTTAAACATAAATCATTTTATAGGCCTTTTCAAGGCTTTGTCTTACAACAAACTGTTTCGCTCATGGATTTGCGAGTTCAGAGAACTGTTTGGCTCTCTTTCCCTCCGTCCCTTCTTCAAAAGCTTCTTCCAGATGTTAAAAGAAAGTTGAAAATACTGTTTTATATTTTCTAATTTATTTTTTGTAAAAATATTTTAAAAAATTAATTTTTCTTTGTGGATTTTCATTTGCTGATTACAAAGTAAAAATATAGTCTGTATGCAACCATAGTGCATTTATGAAAATTATTTTTTTTTAAATTGGTTTGTACATTTTTAATTACAGTGCAATTTTGAAATATTAGGATGTTAAGTACATTTTAAACTATAATGCAATTTTGAAATACTAGATTGGTACGTGCATTTTTCACAGTAAAATTGCATTCGTCATAGGTTATTCATTATTGAAAATGACCCATGCAATGGAAATGAGCGCAATAAAAAACGGCAGGGTAAACAATTTTTTAACACCCTAAAAAAATAAGGGGTCCGCGCCCGATTCTAGGTCCTGGGCCTGCAACATCATATGGGGGCCATTCGTGTATGACTACCGTGTGTTTGTGTGTAAGTATACATACATGCAGACATCGTGCACGGCTCAACTATACACGGCTACGTGAGATTTACGCTAGAGTTGTACGCCACTGGTAAGCCTAATTCCCAAGCGACGTAGCCATGTGCTTGAACGTACCGCTGTTCCCTAGACAACAAGCCACTCGCGTGACTTGACTAAACAAATCTGAACGCGGCAGGCAGACTTCTAAAATTGGAGCCCGCCGTTTTGTGAAGGATGGCGTGAAATTGCGTCCTACAATTGTAGCTACGGCGAATGTAAGGGCAGGGAAAACGGGTGTACTCGACGGTTAACGGCAACGTCCGCCATGTTTCCTACAAGGGAAAAATATGGATGAGCAACACCTGGAATCGACTCTGGGTCGCCGCGGTGGGAGGTGAGTTACCTGACCTGTACACAACAGCGACCCTGACAAGCCTGTACACGGCGTGGTGTACGCCAGTAGTGGTACAACACAAACACACGTGTACAATCAGGTCAACAGTAAGGCAAGACAAAGTGTGCGGTAGTACGTCTCTCTGAAGCAAACATACTTCTATCTACCTGCCAATATCGCCTGAAGGTCAAACGACTCGCGCGACACGGCTGCACGTAGAGCGACAGAAACCCTGGAGATGTCTTCTGCGAGAAGCCTCATGCTTATACGCTGTTCACGTTCATTTATTTACTTTACTTTGCATTCCACTGATCCCATGGTTACTCAAGGGCTTTGGGGTATGGAATGTCAACATATACAGTACCGTAATATGGGGTGAATAGGAACAGCGGGTTAAATAGGAACTAATTTCAAACCAATTTTTCGCCAACAACTCGTCAGTAAAATATGTTTTTTTAATGACACTATCGTTTATAAGCTGTTCTTACGTGCAAATATAACTGTTTCTATAAAAGGAGGTTTCCTATGAAAAATTTGGTTGTAAACTTTCGTTCCTATTTACCCCGTTTTACGGTACATTTTTAGGAACATATATACGTTGCAAGAAAAACACGTATAAAAATAAAACATTAAAATAATGAATAGTAAATTACGAATTTCAGTAGTAAGAACAAGAAATTTGGAGGGCGGTTTTTAAAGGTGTTTTTTTAGTAAATTAATTGAAAATATTTTTATCGTTACCTCAGACGCTAACGTTTCAATACGGTGATCTAGACAATGCGTTTACTACGTACACAGCTTTGTTTACATTATCTAGAGGTGAAACGATACAAATCGACTGGAAGAAAACAGAAAACAAGGCGGGCTTGTAACGTAATGCAACTTACCGTTGGCGCCTGTGGATCAGGCGACCCGCATGGCACGGATGTAGCACGGGGCGGCGCGGCAGCCAGGGGCAGCGAGGTGAGACATACGTGACCACAAGAGACGACAGACTGCCTGCCTGCAGTGCGCGGAGAGAGATCGCCTGGAATGGTCCAGCTGCCAGCCTTCCCCGCCACCCCCTCCTCATCGTCCTACGTGGACTGCCGGATCAATACCGCTCTCAGCTGTTGCCGGCTACGTTGCGACATCGCTCTCGCATTCACTCCGCCTCCATCACGACTTACTTGGCACGGGCCAGGGAGAAGGATGTCGTGGCTAGGGGAAGGAGGGGAACCGTGGAACGTTTGACCTGATTCCTAAACCCAATCAAAGAATTCCTGCTCTTGACCGGACTGATTCGCGATCACAAGCTATTACATAGGTCAATGCACACTCGTACTAGCTCAACTACGGGTATTAACATTTTAAATATTGCATAAATAAAATATATTCAAACGTAAATTACGAAAAGCTTAAAACAGAAAATTGTCCTAGTGTAAAGACCCACGTGTTTTATTTTTCCGCCATTGTGATAATTGTTCTTGTTAACATATGTAAAAAGAGGTAGAAATTAAAGCATAATTACGTATCTACATGTGCCTAATGTTGATAATTTTAAATAAAGATAGAGCATAGTTAGAAGTTATGGAAGACAATCTTATTAAAGTAAAAAAAAAAAGAGTTACATATTTAATCAAAGCGTGTTACAGTTGAGAAAGCATTCATTAATAATAGTGAGCGTTCGTCTCGTGTCTCGGTATCGTGGGTGGAATGTTGATGTTGAGGGAGGAATTGTAGGGGCGGGGGGAGGAAGATCAGTAGTGGATAACAATCCTCAGTCCCTTCCCCGATATTTAACACCCACAATTATTATATCACACTTAATATTCTGGCAAAATTGTTTAAACTCTCAAATATTTTCTTAAAGAAATCAAGTAGTTAATTGAATTAAAATTAAGTTGTAAAATAAAACATCTGAAGTTTCAGAATTGTTATTTCATTTCTAAGATTTAATTATTTGAATAAGTATGGCCTTTCAGAACAATATTTTAACGTTTCCTACCATTTTAAGAATTGGATAAGAACTAGATTCTGTAAGTAATTTTATTTAATAATAGATTGCTCTATGTCAATATTATGACACGAAACAAATTATCCCAATATTATGTGTGGTATTCTTACGCTAGTGTGAAATAAAAATGGCACCAAATAGAAACAGTAACATGTGTGCACCAATGAACACAAGAATCAAGTTAAAAATATAATATCGTATTTGATCTGCAGGAATATATTAACAGAATATGTTATGCCCTGTGTAGTGCAGCTAGGCGTTGTGGTTATCAGCGGTAAAGCACTGGCTTGCTTCAAGAGAAGCAGTATTAGACGAGACTGTACAATCAGCACACGGCATTCACATGCAATCAACCTACAGAGAACGTTATTGGATGTAACTGGGGTAGTGTGACTGGAGAAACAGTTCCACGTCTCTAAAGAGTGACTGGTATATAACTACGCTAATAAAGTCAAATGAAGTCTACACATTTCAAGAAACCAATATAGAAAATATATAGAGTATTCTTAAATGTAAAAAAAACTTACTATAGGAAAAATATTTTGCCAAAATGACGCATTTTTTTAGTGTTATTTTTTCTTTTGCGCCGGGGTCAGATGTACGAAACTGCGGTGTCGGAGATAGTGCTCGAGAAATACTTCACTTGCGAAATATAACTGCTGAGAAAGTTGGCAAAAACTGTTGTCTAGGGCTGAAGTATCGTTATTTTTAATTTTTAATTTTGACTTTGAAAAACTTGAGAATTGTAATTAATACATTTAGCATTGGCTTACATACCACGCAATATCACACTGCACTAGCAGCAAAGTATACCTGCGCCCTCCTCAAGCTATGGTTGTACAAGCCCGCCTCACACGATGCCTTATTTATGTTACACCCATGGGTATCAGGAAGCATACAACGAGAGAATCCTAACTTCCACGTTAAACAACGAGAACCTTATTTTCGTAGAAGATTTACGAAGTAGGCTACAATTATTATTCTTCTTCTTACCCCTGCCTAGTACCAACAACAGAACACGCATCATGAACTATGGAGAGGTTTCAGGATTACCATGTTCATTACACAATTTTCATTATTACATTTAACTTTTCAATATACTATAAATCTAACTATTTTTAATGACATGCGTTGTTATAGGCGCATAATTTAGTTTCATTGATATTACATTCTAACATGTAGTTTTCGTTGCTAAGTTGTCCATACAGAATCGCGTACAATTAAAAATCACTAAAACAATTAAAAATGTTGGTGAACTCAGATCAGTTCAGGCTGAGGAAATGAATGAGAACGCAATCGTAAACGGTGGACTAGACCCTAGCTGCAAAGGTTAGTATAGTTATTTTGTGATGTTCACGCTATTTTTAACATAATCAGTCGTAAAATGTTATTGTCTTGCGATTGGATATAGATGTTTCTGGGTAGAAAGCAAACAGAAATGCTAACAGAAAAATGGATAATGTTTAGAGTCATGACTTTATGGCGAAAATATGTTTGCATCAATTGGTTTCAATGTATTATGTGCACATCTGCAGCTTTGCTTAATGGTCGGTGATTAGCAGTTTGAACTTCACTGGGGCTATACTGGCAAATCACAGACATATGGTGCCACAAATGTCTTACTCTGATTGGTGCAGTCAGATGTGAGACGTGTCTGAACAAAGACACGCTGCCAATAACCATGAAGCAAAGCTGCAGATGTGCACGTAAGGCAGTGAAACAAACTGGTGCACAAATATTTTCACGACAATCTCACGGCTCTACTATTGCGTGTCTGAGTGGCGACAACGGCTACTTTCCATTCCGGAAAAAAACACTGTTTTGAGGGGAAGGGACCCGGGGATAAATATGCACATGGGGATCACGGGTTTCCCAAAAATTTAGTGAAAACAAAGTTTGGTGTGTTGTGCGTGCGTTCGCGAAGGTTTCTGCCAAAAAATAATAACATGGACGGGGGAGGAGTGCAAACCGCGTTATATGGGCAGAATGGGGTACCCAAAAATATTATTTTCTAAACGTTTCTAAAACAATTATTAATGATCTTTAACGTCATTAAACGCACCATTTGCTCTCTTCAAAACATTTTTTGTTTCAGGAATATTATTGTATTAAATTGAAAACCCTGCGAACGAAGTCGCGTTACCAACTATTACGACAATTAAATAAATGAACTGTGTAATACGTTTATTGCATAGTTTATATTTTGTTAAATATAATGTTTTTGCAATGTTGTTACTGTTGTTTACTTTACTTCAAATGCCGCATCGCCTCAACGAGCTAAGCTCTGAAATGGCGTGCAAACTTCCCGCCGAACAGTTTTTTACTATGGGACACTAAGCGGTGACCATATAATTTTACTGTTGGAAAGTCTGTAGCAAAGTTCAATACACATTGCAATCTGAGTTTCACATACATCCGGTTAGTACATTTTGAAGTAGGGCAGTCTGAAAAGGCCGTTTTTAACCGTTTCGGAGGACTTGGAATCGGTATTTTTAATGAGCACAATGTCTTAACAATGAGATTCCGACCTTGTCTGAAGTGTTTTTTTTCTTTTCGTACGTTGGTACAATGGATACACGTGAAATTGTTTCGTAGAAAAACCTGTTTACGAACACACTGCAACGCATTTGAAGCGTTGAGGTAGGCGGCCGCCTAAGGTCCATATATATTTTTCTTTAAGCCAGTCTCCATTTTTCTGCGAATTGTCTATATTCAAGCTGCTATGTGGCTAACAAACAGTGTACAGATAAAACATATAAAACAAATGTTGCTGCAACCAAAACGTTTACCAACGTTGTGCTTCTTTGAAAGTTTATTTTACAGTTAAATCAAAACTGTCGTGACAGCATCAACATTAGCAATGTTCAAAATTTACCAACTGTTACATCATTTCAACATAAAAGGCATATTGAAAAGTTATTAGGTAACACAAACACTAATCAACGAATCCGCAGACAGATATTATGTTCAGCTAAAGCAAAAATTAAATGCTAGTATTACGTTTGTAATAGTGTAATGAAAATGACAACCAACTACGTGTTCTCACCTTAGGGCAGGGTCACAGTGTGAATGAGAGAAGGCCTAGGTAAAGGCTCGACTAGCGAGACATGCCTGTCTCCCGTCTGGCCCAAGGAATGGGTGAGGTGAGGGTGAGATGGGTATGGTGCAGCGATGGAATGAGAGAGGCGGGGGGAAACGGGAGTTCGCCGAGAAAATCCGCCGGCCAACGACAACGTACGCCACATTTCACACACGCAAAAAATCCGGAAGGGCACCCGCCGGGGACCGAACCCGTATCGACTGGGTCGGAGGGCGAGAGGCCTGATCCCTCGACCACCGCGGGCCTTGTTATACAGCCTAATATTGTTTCCTAAGTTCCTTGTGCTTAATTTAGATCAAAACCCTTAATAGTAACCTACATTAAGGGGCCCGCCTCGTTGCCGTAAAATCACACTGCAGCGTGTTTGAATAAAAAGTTTTACACCGAAACTAATACACGTGTGTTCACGCCGTTTCTCTACGAAAAGAACACACACTTAAGACGACTGCCCTTAAGTACTTTCAAGACAACACACGTATTAGAAATCCCCTTTTAGGGCACGTCAAAATGGGTTAAAACGGGGTTTTCAGGCTGCTATAGCGGAAAATATACTAGCCGAATACATGTGAAACCACTTAAGGGTAGTGCATAGGACTTTAGTTAAAGTGATTTCGTAAATAAAACAATAGGGTCACTACTTACAGTCCCATAGGAAATTTATTTTTTCGCGAAGACTGCACACCTTAAGCTTAGAGGAGACGCACCGTTGTATGGCCCATACGACGTCGCCCTTAGTACCATACCTCGCTCACACAAACACATGTGCCACGAGGCGAGCCCCTTAACAGCAACATTAGCTACAGACGGTTCACAAACAACAATATGAATGCACTGCTAAACAGTAGTACATTAGAGTTGTTTCTGTGAGCGTGTACATATCATCTAAGGCGCAATAAGGTATATTTACTAGTTATACATAATGCATGTCAGTACGGCCATAAAACGTGCTCGTTCTATTATGAACAGTCAATATCGAGAGTGCACATTGCCAGCTGGCTGGGTACATGGCCCCTGACATATAGCAGCTTTCAGACGGCTCAGTTCTGGAATGCTGGCCACAACACTTACGGCTACTCACAACTGGCAAATTGTCATATTACTGTTTGGTTGCCCGTACACCCTACGTATTTCAACTGAAGAATTCTGTAGCTCTAAAGTATCAATTATTTACTTTTCTCCACAAAAATATGTTGATAACTCAGCGACCTTTGTGGAGAGGAACTATACGTGAAAGGAAATACAGCATTAGGAAGGAATGAATCTGGAAAATTAGACACGCGACTATCTGTGGGGATATAACTTAGGCAAAATTTATCTTTTCTCTCCGGTAATTTTTAAAATGCTTTGTGCAGACAATGACTAAAAACTTGTGAAATACTAGTCAGTTTGTTTTCACAGAGCAAATGTAATCTAAGGATTCTAGATATGAGTGTAATACATAAATGTTATTTCTTTTCATGAGAGAGAAAGAAAAATGTGTTAAACGTGTAGTATTTTATAAATATTTTTACGAAAGTAATGTTATTTCATAATGTAAACTGATGAATAGAAAGTCACAATCGACTAAAAATATTAAATTAGAAACACACTTTGTTGTAATTGTTAAATTATAAGCACAACCCTATTCAGTGTATATCCCTAAACCAACAATTCTCTGCGTTTCCCTAGAGTAGAGATAATGTCGTGCCGTCTTCTCCACTCGAATTTAAGTAAGCTCGTGGTACTGTACGTCATTGCTAGGGACACAAACTTTGCCCCAGTTTGTTTCAGTGCCGTGAACTCTGCTTCAAGGTTATTGGCAGCGTGTCTTTGTGAGGTAACGTCTCTTAGACTTTGCCAATCACAGTACGGTTACTGCAACAACACACATGTTATTTGCGGGAGAATCCCAAGATACGTGGGAATTAAAACATCCAATCACTGACCCTGAAGCAGAATAATCATTGCACACCTCAAAACCAGCTGTTCTCGCGTATGGTTACATGTTTGTGTGTGTTTTCTACATTATTTGTCTCTAATGACCTTTTTATCCTGCGACCATGCTGTCGACGAGGCGACAAAGAAGATCAAGCTGTACCATCTTGTATTGGACGCAGTGGCGTAGCCAGGATTTGTGTTTGGGGAGGGGGTTAAATAGGAAATTTTATAAAGGAACACCGATCCCCACAGTCAAAGTGGGCGGTGGAAAAATTTGGGATTCAATGTGCAAAATGGTGCTATTTAAGCAGTTTTGCTATCGAAAAATAGAATATACCAGTGGTAGTTATATTATTTTTTTTCAAAGATGAAAAATGTTTGAGTGAAGAATACTGTATTACTCATGGTTGCTCGAAATGCTCCCTAACATATTTACTTGTTTTCTAGTATTAATCTAGAAAAAATGTGATACATATGTAAGAAATTTATAGATAAATTCTAAATTGCATGGTTTAATTTTTTGTCCATATTTCGGAGGGGGCGGGGGGCGTGGAGGTCTTAACCCAGAACCCCCCCCCCCCCAACCCTTGTATGGGAGTTTGTCATACAGTTTGTGAACCGATGTGGCACTATTATTTCTACACCAGTAGTAGTCGATATAAAACAATTACTAGTTAGCCGTATCCTGTTAGCGGAAGAGAAGTGTCAATTGCAGAAATATAGTGTAACGATATACGACATTTGATATATATTTTCGGTGATCTGTCGTGCTTAACTATCAGAACATATTTGCAATAAAATGTCTGGCGAGGTAAAAATGCATCTCTAGCAATGTATACAGGATCAGTTCATTTACCTGGAGTTGTTTGTCGCGTCTTAAGCATAGAAGTAGCGCCAGTTATTTTTTTGTGAAATGAGTTTTGCACCAGCATATTTCAGTTCCTTGCGCGCACATCTGCAGCTGTGCTTCATGGTTATTATTGGATGTTAACTCTCACCGTCTTCGTATGCCACCAGTAAATCACAGACGTGTGGTGTTGCAGTGTCCTGTCCTCACTCACACAAACACACTGCCAGTACGCGGGCACCTTAAGGGCTTGTTCCTGAGTTTTTTTCAGACTGGTGACAATAACTCAAATATTTTTTAACCAAAAGCTTTGAAAAAATTTGAGTCAATGTGCAGACACACGAGTCACAATACTGTGGATGCATTTTTAAAAATAATGTACCATTCGTTAGCAAAAAAAATTGCCTCATTTTTTGCTTATTTTCACGTCAAAAAACGTGGTACTTAGGGTGATGAAATATAAAACACAGTTCAGTACATTTCTACAAAAAAATTCAGTTACATATTATAATATATAAGTATCAAAACTGTGGAGCAAAATTTTGATATGAGTATTAGATAGAAATAAAAAAAATATTTCCGAAATCACTGCAAAATTCGGTAACAAACCCTTAAGAGCTGAAATGTTTATAATTTATAATTTGTCTCATTGGCAGTGATGTTTTATGTGTATTTTAAAACAACTGCTAAATTTGAAATTAAAATATTGCCAATTTTCTGAGGCAGTCTGGATGTGGTCCCGTTGTAAATAACTGGGACAGACGGCGGCCGAGTTGGCAGTGATTGACGTTTGAGTGAAATGTTCGAAGAAAGACAGGCGTCAGTTGATCGTCTTGCCCTTGGAGGCAACAAAATATGTGGTGAGTGAACAACAGTCGACCTTAACAGTGCGTGTAGATAAACAAACGCTGAAAACATCTATTTATTTCTACGCTTTTTTCGAAGCCAATATGGATAAAATACTCAATGACAGTCATAGATAATGGTATTTGCCAACTTTATATGAGTAAATATTTATCTAGAATTACTAATTCGTTACACGTGATCTTTTGCGCCGCAGTTGCACGAGGTTCCGGCGTCAGAGATTGTGCCTCAGAAGTTCGTAACACTGGAAACAATTTTGTTTAAAACGTTGGCTAAAACTATTGTCTAGGATTGCTATTGTTTAATTCTCGCAAATTGGCTTCAAGAAACCTACAATTATAGATTAATGCTTTCAGCGTTGAATTATATACCACGACCTCTTAAAGGTGAGTATTAGATAATTTTCTTGTATTTTCAGTTTCAGGGCCATAAAATTTATTCAAGCTATATTACCAATTTCTCTATAGGATATATTATTGATATACTGCTTGACAAAATAATAATAGAATCTTTCATAAAATTGTCATGCAGAATCATTGCAAGGGAATTTATGGGTTAACTTGGAACAATAATTAGAAGAGCAATATAAGATGAACAAATAAATGCCTATTTACATGTGGCCGTGTCCACGGACGTGTCCGAACTTCGTGGTTAGATTCGCCCTCGCTGTTCGCATTTACTATGTCCGAAGCTGGCCCGAAGTTGTAATTAATTCATACTTTGACAAGCTCCTATTGCTTTAAACCTTATATTTCTTCCGAGATTCATTTCAATGTTCTCAGTATGCATCTAGTTACGAATGCCCGCGAAAATAGTTGACATTTTCTTCTGTCTTAGGACACAACTTCGGACAAAAGTTAATATTCAGTGAATACTTATCTTAGGACCAAACTTGTCCTAAGACACTGTAACTTCGGACACTGACGTGACGTCACAGAGTCACGTGCGCCAATCAGCGCATTCTTGTCCTAGGACATAACTTCGGACATCGCAATTGTGAATAGGCCTTTACACTATCATGATCTTCAAAATTAATCAGAATCATCTTCTATGCCTTGACATTGCCACATTTACCAAAAAAATATTTCAAAGCGAAAGTTATTGCAGAAAATATATAAATAAAATGTAGCATCTAGCTCTCCCCCTTAAATGCTTCCAGAAAACGCTCGACTTCGTACTCCAATAGCACGATAGTTAAATATACACAGTGCGATATTGTTGTGCGTGTTGTAAGCCCGAGGATTAAACCACAAATTTCAGAACGCACTTTCCTCCTCTACCTTAAATAAATTGAGCACCAAAAATGTTATTTAAAAAACATTTTCACTACGTATCCTCTCTAATTGCATACGATAGAAATAAAGTCAAACGTGCAGTATATAAACTGTAGTTTCAACCACGAAAACCCCGAATTGCCAGATCAGTTATTAACGGAGATATATACTGGTATAGACGCAAACAGCGAGTGTACATATGACGTTCTGCCAGCAACTCCTCGCGTGAAGAACTTTTGTCTAAGTACTGGACCGGTGGATACTTGGAGACTCGAACTATCGATCTGGGCAGTCATCTCCCTCTCCTGTCCCTGGCCGCTCTGACAGTTAAGTTTCGTTTAAATAAAACAACTGAAAGCTGAATATGATGATTTTGTTAGGTTAGGGAACTGCAACAACAATTAATGTGTGTCGCTGCAACTCTTCGCGAGTGCGGCGCGTTAAGGGGCCCGCCTCGTTGCCATAAAATCACACTGCAGCGTGTTTGAAGAATAAGTTTTACACCGAAACTAATACACGTGTGTTCACGCCGTTTGTCTACGAAAAGAACACACACTTCAGACGACTGCCCTTAAGTACTTTCAAGACAACACACGTATTAGAAATCCCCTTTTAGGGCACGTCGAAATGGGTTAAAACGGGATATTCAGTCTGCTATAGCGGAAAATATACTAGCCGAATACATGTGAAACCACTTAAGGGTAGTGCATTGGACTTTAGTAAAGTGATTTCGTAAATAAAATAATAGGGTCACCACTTAAAGTCCAATAGGAAATTTGTTTCTTCGCTAAGACTGCACGTCTTAAGCGTAGAGGCGACGCACCGTTGTATGGCCCATACGACGTGGCCCTTAGCACCATACCTCACAAACACAAACACATGTGCCACGAGGCGGGCCCCTTAACGCTGACGCATGCGCAGGCTGTTTGTCGGTCCGGATGTAGCCGACTGAACTGGCAAAAACAGCGAACCGGCTCAGTACATACACTATAAAAAAGTGTATATTTACACGTACAAATTTGGGTAATTTTACATTATTGTACGAGTAATTGTCGAAAACGACGTTAAGTGTAATTTTACTCAAATTTTGCTACGAATCCGAAGATGGGTACAAGTCTTTGATTTAAAAAACACAATGTAAATATATATTTACAATAATTTTCAGTGTACGTGTAGAAACACGCTGACGTACAGTAAATGACACATTATTTTGCGTTTTATCACCTTAGGTACAGGAGTGTATATATACCCGGTGCGCGAGAAGTACGTAGCGACAAGACGGCAGGACTGGTGACAAAAGCGAAACTGCAGCAGTTCAGCGGTTAAGGCTCGGTTTCAGTCGCCATATTGAATTTTATTATTTTTCACTTTTTTTGGAATTCTAAGAAGAAGAAAAATGTTAAATATGCGATTATACCTCAAATTCTATTTACAATTCGCTACAGTACATACCTTGCGATTTAGCTGGTAACATATAATTACGCCACAACGTGTGTGGCAATTTTTTTTTTGTGTTCATAATTTGCCCGACAAATTGTGACCTAACTATACATTACTAGCTCTACTGCCATGCTTGTATTGTAGCTCAAGGTAAATAGAATTTGCGGTATAGTCGCCGATATAACATTTTCCTTCTAAAACAAAAAAAAAAAAAAAAAAAACGAAAACTAACAATTAAATATGTCGACTGAAACCGAGCCGCGCGGTTCATCTCAGTTCCCAACGTCTTTTTTTATTTTTATATTTTTACCAGATACTTTTTCTCTTAATTTAGACATAAATTGTGATTAAATCTTCTTTTAAGAAATTTGTGTAACTCTCATAGTTTTTGCGTAATGAGTAGTAAACATCAAAATTTGCACTTTACGGTTTTATGTACGCCACTAAAACCAACGGACATACCAAACAGAAAAAATTCACAGTGCATAACAATGTTAGAGCTATAATTTGACATATATAAATACAAAAAATAAAACATTTTTGTATTTAATAAAAAATCCTGAATTTTGAAATGAAAATTTAAAAATGTCAACAATTTTCTATACATACAAAAATATATTAGCCTACTTTTGTTTTTATATATGTCAAATCATAGCTTACAACATTGTTATGCACTGTGAATTTTTTTTTTAATTTAGACATAAATTGTGATTAAATCTTCCTTTAAGAAATTTGTGTAACTCTCATAGTTTTTGCGTAATGAGTAGTAAACATCAAAATTTGCACTTTACGGTTTTATGTACGCCACTAAAACCAACGGACATACCAAACAGAAAAAATTCACAGTGCATAACAATGTTAGAGCTATAATTTGACATATATTAATACAAAAAATAAAACATTTTTGTATTTTATAAAAAAATCCTGAATTTTGAAATGAAAATTTAAAAATGTCAACAATTTTCTATACATACAAAAATATATTAGCCTACTTTTGTTTTTATATATGTCAAATCATAGCTTACAACATTGTTATGCACTGTGAATTTTTTTTCGGTTTGGTATGTCAGTTGGTTTTAGTGGCGTACATAAAACCGTAAAGTGTAAATTTTGACGTTTACGACTCATTACGCAAAAACTATGAGAGTTACACAAATTTCCTAAGAGGAATATTTAAAGATTTAATCACAATTTATGTCTAAAATGAAAAAAAAATATTTGGTAAATATATATATATATATATATATATATATATATATATATATATATATATATATATATATATATATATATATATATA